>JAQQSZ010011307.1:0-12286 GCA_028646595.1 Phalanger gymnotis | reverse complement strand
AGGGAGGAAAGAAAATCTGGAACCCAAAATTATGTAGAACTGTTTGTTGCAATCTAAAAATAAAAAAATTAAAAAAAAAGAAATTATGGTGCATTCATGTAATAAAATCACTGTGTTGTAAGAGACAATGAATATGATAAATACTGAGAAGCATGAGATTTACAGGAACCGATGCAAAGTGAAGTAACTAAAGTCAGAAAAATATACACAAGGACTACAATAAGGTAAACGGGAAGAACTGAACATCACATAGAACATCATATACATGTATACATATATACTGATGAGTTTTGGGAATTTCTTCTTAAAAATATTTATCATAAAGAATGGCTTTCTGTGAGGGAAGAGTAGGAGTGATAAAAAAGGAAATATACAATATTAAAACAGAATATCAGTACAATTTATTCTTTTAATTTTCAAATTTCATGTGCATACTCCTTCCACTAAATTATAATATAATTATGACTTCTTTTCCTTTGTGATCATTGTTCACATATTCTTGTTCTTATAAGCCTTCCATAGACAATCTAAACAATCTATTTGGAGCTTTCTCCCAGTCTTTTAACACTTTCAGGTACTAATGCAATAGTCCATCAGTCCATCTGTTATTCTCGGCTCTGCCTTCAGGACCACCCTGTCTCTTTTTCTAAGCATAAAACTGAAACCTGTGAAGGGCCTCAGCTTAAAAAGACCAAGTTCTCCCACTGCATCCAGAGCCACCTCCAGTCATCCTGATGAATATCTGGCCACTGGATCCACATGGCTCTGGAGGAGAGAGTGAGGCTGCTGACCTTGCACATCCCTGCTTCACTTAAATCCAATTCACTTGCAAGTCATGACATCACTTTCCTGATGTCGTGGTCCTCTTTGAGAATGAAGGACAAACAACACATCCCTGATGATGGCTTTCATATCAGCATGCTTCAACAGAGCCACCATGTTTGTCTCCTTTGCTCTTTAGGTCATCCTCATTTTCATTCTCTAGAGATCATGATTCTATAATTCCCAGTCATATAGTAACACCTGGAGAATCCTGATATTTAAAGATATTGTATCAGCAACAATTTAAAATAACAGGATACTCTGTACATTTTCCAAATAATTGTTGAAAATGTTAACACTTTATACCTCTCTACATGCATAAGCATATTGTTTTCCAGTTAGTGAAAAGAAGCACCTCTCAATTTACATTAATTCTTTAAAATGTGAATGTAAGGGAAGACTTTTACTAATGACTTTATTTAAGCTTTGAATGTGGAATCATATCTTTTCTCCAGGCTTCTTTTACCTACTCTATTTCCTCTCTGGGTGAGAAAGAGGGAATAGGGGCGTTAAAGAAAGAAGAAATAAAATATAGTCTTTAAAATCACACAGAGAAAGGCCTCTACGGGTATCAAACTGTGCCACCAGATGTATAATGAATCAACTTACAGACAGAAGGAATTTTTTAGTTGAAAGAGCCCTTGGAGCTTCAGTTAACCACTACTATGAATCGTATACAGATATGGATCTCTCTTAAATTTCTAAAAATTCAGATCCCACAGTTTAAAAACCTTATGATATTTTACTATATTTTATATTAAGGTATTTTAAAAATATACTAGTATATTTTTGAAAGTTAGTACCTCTTTAAATAAAAACAATATGTGCTCCTCTTAATTTTATTATTTTGACCAATGGTACTTCTTCCACATACTTAGTAATCAATAACTTCCCGCTTCTCACGTCTTCTACACAGTGTTATGGACATTACTTCTATAAACTCATCCTTTTTTCATTTCACTGCTCTATACATTTACTTTTCTTAGAAGGATGGATGATTTCCTTTCTTCATTTATATCACTGACTTGGAAGAATTGGTTGTCTGTGATCGTATCTCCTTCCTCATTCCCAGGGGAGAATCTAAACGCTAGCAGTACAGGGAGACAGGAAATTGAAAGTTTGTCACCTGCAGAGGACAGAGCAAAGTGTTTGATTTTTTTTTTACTCTTACGTTTTAAGAAAGGATTTGTTGTAAGTGTAAGAAAATTACTTTGCCTTTAGTGAGGCACATCTGGAAATATTCTTAAGTATAGTTTTGAGGAATGATGGAGAAAGCTGATACTAATGTTTTGATGATTTATTACCAAAAATGTAGCCAAGGATTTAAGGCATTTTTTTCTTAACTACTTGCCTGAGAATCATCATGCAACTGATATGCAGAAATAGAAACTTTTCTTCACTGAAAGATAAGACAGGCCACTAAACCAAATGAACTCCTTGGTTCACACGATTCTATACACATCTCCAGCCTTCTTGACTATTTGATGAGCTAACTCTTCCTAAATTGGAAAGAACAAAAAAAACCAGGTTTTTTTATTCATAAGCTTCCCCATAAGACTTTCTGCCATCTCCTAAAGTCCTACAGCAGAGTCACCCAATTTGCCTTGGAATTGTGACTAATAGCAGAAGCTGTCTGTCTAGTCTAGTCTTAAAGGCTCGTTATTGTCTCCATGGGGAGGAAAGTTTCCCTGCTGACAGAGTTGTAGCATATCAAAAATCAATCAAGGGTACAAAAGAAGGCGGTTTTGTTAAGTGAAACATTTCTTACTCTTACATAGACAATAGTATCGCTTGCTAATTGCTTATTGATATAAAGTCGGCAGAGAAAATTAAAAATATGAAAGTAGGTAGAAAATGATAAAATACAAATAGAAGGTAATCTTTCTTAGCAACACATCCATGTTTTGGTAATGATCCACTGTGACAAGAACAATTAAAATAAAAACCATACTATTCTTAGTTCTAAAATATTATGCAATCTCTGAGGAAGATAAGCTGCCAAACGTGAAGATTATAAATATGAAATAATCTCTCCCCATTTTAAACTTTAAAACTCATGGCTATGAAATAATAATTATTATAAATGCTAACATTTTTACTATAATCTTTAAGTGGAAAATTGAATAATTTTTAAATATATGGTCTACTATCTCTTGAAGAAGTTATGACATCTACCAACTCACAGGATCACATACCTTCTTTCTGTTACATACTCAAAAAAATATATTCATGATCAACTGTCCAAAAGCTGGTAATTCCTTTACCTAGTAACATATGAAAAGCATTATCCAAAAGGTAACAACACACTTACAGTTAGTTTTAAATTAAAAAGATTTACATTAAAATATCATATTGAAATAAATATAGCAAATTTAAGCCTTATAGAATACTTAAGAGGAAAATAAATTACATACTTAAGAAAAGAAAAAATTAAAGGACAAAAATACACTTGGTACTTCACAGCTGTCTTCTATTATATATAATCATACATTGTTAGACTGAGCTAGGGAACAAAAGCTTAGGAAGAACAATGGATTTGTGAGTCAAATACAATATTCTTGAACTATATGACCATTTCTTAAAAGACGAGACAGTAAGACCAAACTTTCTCTCATTCATAGCTATCCTTTATATTTGGCAAATTAGAATTAAAATAGTGGTAACAATGCAGAATAAGCATACTTTAGCAATTTCCCATAAGCTTTAAAATACTTTGTTAGGAAAACAAAATGACTATGGTTTTATTAAAAAAATTAAGACTTGCCAATTACCAACAAGAGCATCAATTATTCATATTTAAAGGAGACACATTCTGCTACTTCTATAAAGAGTTCACTTCAATTATCCAATTAAATACAATTTTACAAACAGTAAGCACCTGCTATGTACAAGCCATTACATGTATATTATTTATTCCTTTATCTTATTCACAATCACTGCCTGAATAAAAAAAGCAATCTCTAAATTTAACATTTATCAAATATTATTAAGCACCTACCTACATTTCCTGAGATTTGCCTTTATTTTTACAACAATGATTTTGTTAGAAATGTTTAATGCTGCCTAATTTTCATGTCTAATGAGGGCTAAACTTCAAAATAATGTTAATAGCATAGAACATCTGCTGGAATTTTTTGCTGGGTTTTTTTTGGTGTGTGAAAAGGCACCCGTTCTCTAATAATATTTATTAGCAGCCTTCTACATGCAAGACATTACGCTACAAATAGGCTACATAGAAAAAGAAAAAAGTTCTTGCCCTCAAAGATCTTATATTCCATGGGGGAAAGGTGATACATATGGAAGAGTAAGCATAAGATAGTTTGAGAATGGAGAGAGCACTATTAAGTATAATACTACTTGTTACTCACATGTGGAAACTCAGTAGCCTCGATATAATTTCATTCTGCCATGCAAAAGTGTCTGAAGTGCTGTTGTTGGTATATGAAAGCACGAGAAACTATAAGAACCATGTTTAACCATCATTTATTTTTTTCCTCCAAGACACAGGGAAACTGGAAAAGTGGACCTGAAGCATGAAGATTCTTTTCCTGGCCTTGATAAAACAGTTACATGTTTGACATGTTTAGGTCAATTGTTCTATCATTTTCAGCTATTTAATAATTATTTAAAATGACTAAGTATTCAATAAATATTTGTTAAATACATAAAATCCCCATGAGTAAATGATAATGTTCTGACATATGATTAAAAAAACAGTAACATTCATTCTAGCAACTTGCATTCACCTTACTGCCTGTCAGGTAATATGTTATACATTACATCTAGGAAGCTATTTAAGTCACTTATTTTTCTTATCAACAAGTGCCATCATTTCTAATTCTGTCAAAACTAGAGATGGCATCAGCTTTTGGAATACTAATTGCCTTTCTACAGGACAAATCGGTGGACAAGGTAGTCTCTGTACCACAACTTTTTATGGTAAATAGAGATAGGAATAAAGATTCCGGTTAAGACATCTAACAGAAGCCTAAAAAAATCTGAGACCAAAACTAGCATTATTCAATTTACTGTCAACTTGACTAAAAGTGATATTAATCTGTCACCAGATTATCATGTTCTTTGTACTCTCAGATATTAAAATCAAAATGGGAACGACAGAAAACCATCTTCCTTTGTTTAAATTCACCAGCCATCAGTTTTGGACACATTAGCTGCATGTGTGTGCTGCCAATTCTTTAAGTTATTAATTAAATTCAGTCCTTCCAGAACATATTTTACTGCACATATTTTTATCAAGTGTGAAGGTACTTCTAACAAAGCCCTTGGTTTTGAGCTATAACTATGTACATCTTAACCTAGGGATTTTTTCTGACTTTTAACAAATAATCTTATTTTCTGTCCTTACCTAACTGATGTTAGGTAAGGCAAACCACTTCTTTGGAAACAGACGGCCTTCCTCCTAACTGCCAATGTTCCTTGATAAGGAAGTGACTTCAAGCTAGAGTTGGGGGGGCAGGGTGGAGGTGGAGGTAAAATGTCTAGTTTAATAAATCTTGTCCAGACTTTCAAACTCTGCTCTCATTTCAACTTCCTCTGCTGCAACCTGAGTCTATCCTGGAATCCTAGAGGGTTGAAAAATGACAAAAGGAACTTTTCTTATTGTTTTAAGGTTTAGTAGCCTTTCTTTTGATGTTTACCAGTTGAGAAGTTTCTTCTTTCTTTCCTTCTTCCTTTCTTTCTTTCTTTTTCTAGCATTTCAGGAGCTACTTGAAAGGTCCCAATATTAAAAACAGAAATTATTTAAAAGCTAAATTGTTTGCTAATTAACTATTACTGTTCAGTCTGTTTCTTTGCAGATTATTTGGTTCTATCTTATAAAATTAGATATTTGTTAGGTACAGAAAAACAGAGTCAATGACAAATTAAGAATTTATCTTTTGAAAAAAGTCATCTTTTAATTTTCTGGCCCACAAGAAAGTCCACTCCTATGAAAACTATGTCAATAGCATTGAAACCTCAATTTCTTTTCGACAAACAAATGATTCATAGCATCATATTTCCTTAAAAGTAATGTAATTTTAATGAGTTAGAGTAAAAACTTTGTTTTTCTCTAGGAGTAGAACATTTCAAATTTGTCTATACTTCTCCATTATTGGAAAATGCAATTCTGTTTTATGTGAAGGGAATACAAAAATCCCTACTTTCTTGCCAGTACAAGGATATAATACTATGCTTAGAAGGCAATTCCTTGCTTCATGAGTTCTCTTTTCCTTTCTTTCTTTGTGCAAAGTCTACAGTTTTTATTGGTTTGATTTGTGTATATGTGTGTTTCCTCCTCAACTGGCTTCCAATGTTAAATCTGAAATGTCTCTGCCTAATAGGGAGCGACTATTTGCTAATAAAGCATGCTTATACTTCTGTATGATCTCTCCCTAACTTTCCAAAGGAACTCCTGGCAGTTGTGTCAGTCAAAAGGGGATTTATTGTGCTGCTGTGCTTAGATCTCCCTCTGGAGATATCCCATTTTGCCCTATCTCTTCCTCTGAAAGGGAAATTGATGAGCTGGCTAAAGTGTTAGATCTTATTTCTAGATTCTCCAAAGATTTCCACGGATGAACTGAAACACTAGCTGAAACATCATCAAAGACTGGGTCTCCTCTTCCCTCTCTACCCCCCAGGGTCCAAATGGGTATTTAATACTTCTTTTAAAAGTTTTTTTGCTATTTCTTAGCCACCAACCTTTTTTTAAAAAAAAAGAAAAGAAAGGAAAGGAGGTAAATATCAACAACATCCCTGAATATCACTAAATTCAAGTTTGGTTTTAAACACTTAGCAGCAGCAGCAGCAGAGATTTATTCAGAAGTCTTGGCTAGAGATTTTGGGAGTGTAGGGAAGAATCTTTAAAATTACAGCTTAATACAACAAAAGCACAGTATTAACAGAGAAAGAATGATACTATAAAAATAGGACTTGGGATTTGAAAATCTGAATTCACGTTCTCAGTCTTTGCTTCCCCCACTTATGAAATGTAGGAACTTTAAACAATTCTCCCAATTTATTATACTTATATACTTTATAATACTTATTCAAGAAGATCAGATACGTATAGAACTTCACAAAACATCAAGTGAAATTCCTACTATGTAACAATGATGGTTTTATTTTTTCTTTGACAATCTAATACTAGGATTCTTCATCCTAGTCATTTTCCACCCTCCAAAGATCTCCAGAGTCCATTTTCTACCCTCCAAACTATTTCCGAAGTCTGTGTCTAAAGTTTTAAATTAAAAAATTGAACAAAAAGAGGTTTATGTGAAAATTCACTGTATTCACTCAGTATAGCTTTTAAAATATAGACACACATTTTAAAGATTATTAAAGAGATATTAGTTATGAATACATTAACTACAACAAAACTAGCTTTCAAAGAGCAGTCACGTAGATACCAAAATGACCACAAGAGAATTTTATAGAAGCAAAAAATGGAAATAAAGTGTTTGTTCCTTGATTGGAGAATGCCTGGATAAACCATGACATATGAAGATAATTAAGTAATAATCTAACATTTATATAGCAATTTGTTTTCAAAGGACTTTGCATGCCTTCCTTCACTGGATTGTTGCAACAATTCTGAAATACTATAGGCACTATTATCCCTATTTTACAGATGAGGAAATAGTTTTATGGAGATTAAATGACATTCTCAGGATTTTATATCATGGAAGTGTTAAAAACAGCATTTGAGACTTCCTGAGTCCCTATAAAGCACTGTATCATACCGTACCACACTAACTCTCGGTTCCTAAAGCATATTAAATTACAAATAAGAGGAATCCAGGGAAATAGGAGAAGGCTGTAAAAAGTGATACAGAGCAAAATAAGAAGTGAAACAATAATATGTATAACAGCTACAACAAGATATAAAACAATGAAAGATATCTAGACTGCTTCACTACGAATGAACAATGTTGGTACCAGAAAAGAGATAATGAAACTCCTTTTGCAGTATGGAAAAGTAGGAAAAAAAACGCTGGCTCAGGAATAAGAGGATCTGAACTAAAATCCTGCCTCTTACACCCGTGTGACCTCTGGCGATCCGTCAATAAATCAAACAAGCATTTATTAAGCATCTACTATGTGCCAGGTGGTGGGGATACAAGTAAAATGAAAGAATCCCTATTCAAAAGGAGCTCCCATTCTCAATCTTTTACCATCGTGGATGTCATATTCCTCATCTATTACAGTGAAGGAGTTAGACGAGACGGCCTCCAGATTTGCTTCTAGCTTTTAGATCTATGATCCTGTTAGCAAAATGATAGACTAAGTCATGTAAGTAATTGTCTATTCTGTCAGTTCTGTTCAACTTACTCATTGTTAGAATCTGGCAGGTATGGAGAGGAATCTCAGGGTTGATTTTGTTGGCATTTTCTATTTATTATGGGTTTGGAACATTTTTTGCTATGGTTATTGATAGCCTGGACTTCTACCTTTAAAAACTACTTGTTCATATCCTCTAAGTGTTTATAGACTGGATGAGTGACTTCATCTTTTAACTGTTACAGTACAGGGGATTTGTTTTATTTTGGGGGTATTTTCCTCCTAAGTGATGGAGGAATAGTGGAAGAGAAAGGAAATAAATACTTGTTAATAGAAAAAAAAATACTCCAATCCTCAAGAGGATCCACAAATTCATCAATCCGGATGTACTCTCTAACAATGCACGTTACAACCCAGGACTAGTCATCCTATAGAAATGTTATTGTCTTCCAAAAGTTCACCACAGGGGAGTCCACCCAAAGTGCCAGAAGCCTTCTATGTTGTTGGGTTTTTTCCCTGACATCTCAAAGATTTCAGTCTAGCACTGAGGATATTCACTTGTCATCTATCACTTGCTCTTACCACACGACACCCTCTCTTCCTCTCATATTTCCCTGATCATGCCTTCTACTTCTGTTCTTCATCAAAATGTCACATTTGTTATATGTTGCAGCCTGCTAAATACCACCATATGCCCTCTCTATTGCCCTCTTTGTCATATTCAATTCTTGGGAACCTGCCGTATCCCATGTGCTGCAGCCATGCAATACCAATAGTACAACATCTGCATTTTTAAAATAGCCTTTTGTTTCAAGGAGATGTTTGTGGTCATTCAAGTAAAGGTCATTTTGCAATTTCCTAAACACAATCCAGACCAACAGTCTCCTCCTTTTGTTGAATTCTGGGTCCAAGTTCTTTCTACTGTCTGTACAAGATATAGACTGGGATGGGCAAATTCTATAGTTTGTCCGCCAATTTGCACATCATAATGAGAGCAATAGATATTCTTCATCTACTTGGGCTTTGTGTGTAGATGATTAGGTCAGATTCTTCAAGAGACTGTGCAGGTGTTAAAGAACTAATTAAACAATTTGTTAATTAAACACAAAGCTTTTTGTAGTGTCTATTACATGCTGAATACTGTGCTAGGTACTGGTGATATTAATATAAAGAAGAAACAGTCTAGTGACAGTAATATAGAAACCGACATTTTAATTTCAGGAGATAATATGTTTAAGGAGGAGTAACAAATCTAAATATATGAGCTGAACAACAGAGAGGTCAATTTGCATACTTTTTAAAGAAGCAATGATATTTAATGTTAATTTGATTACAACTCTCAGAATAAGAGACTGAAAGTGTAAGGGCACCAGTAGGGGCAGGGTGGAAAATAACCCAGAATAAGTTTAGCAGCAGTCCTAGAGCAGAAGTTGGAACTGAGCGGCTTAGCTCCTCTTGGGGATGGTCTCTGCATGTCCAGTATGGAGGGTACAGATGCAAAACTAGCAACCAGAATGCTGTTATCTGTAAAGACAAGTATCTGGAGGACTTCACTATCCTCCTCTTCAACTTGGACGCTACACTAACTCCTCTACTGCAATAGAAAACATATTTGCCAATTGTACATCTCACAGTTTTATGTTTTACCTAATATTTGTGATCAGAGAATTGTTAAATGATGCTATCTATTGTTCTCTCTCAGTAAATCTGACTTGGATGTATAAATGAGAAATACTTTGTGAAAGCAAGCATTTAAGTCACCACTTTCTTCTACTGAAACAAACGCTTTTTCATAATCAACGAATAAGCATAGTTGAACCATGAATTCTTCATGTCTTTCAGTGCATTACATCATGGTAATGATGTAGTCCAATCTGAAATATGTGGCAAAATACATATTGTAAAAGCTCTCCTGCTATCTATGAATACCCTCATGGAGAATGTGAAGACTAGTGTGTTATTGTGCACTGAGTGTCTTACAGTTTATACTTGATTTTTAAAATACTCTATTATTCAACATATGATAGTATTTTTCAAGAAATTTAGTTTGGTCTAATTGCAATCCTCCTAAAACTTCTTTTATGACAACGCACTATGATTCAGTCCATAGTTTCAAGAACCTTTTCTATCTTTCTCTCCAATGCTTTATTTGATCTCTTCTTACCCACACGTTTATTTTTTTGGAGACTGATTTACTTAAGTTTTGACTAAGATTCTAAATTGTTCTTATATTCAGTTATTTTACCTACCCCCAAAAACGAGGCAGAGTAGGAATTTTGGCCTGAATACAAATGCATTGTTCCTTTGCATATTACATTTCAACAGGACCGAAATCTTCACCTTAGAGTTACTCAGCTTCCTTTTTCTCCTTAAGTTATGCTGACAAAGAAATATAGGCATGGATTAATAGAAACCGCTTCAGAAGACAAGCTGCACCTGCATTCCTCTTAGTTCTGCTATACTTCTAGACAACATGAAACCCCAGGACAAGGTGTGTGCTAAAATGTCAGTGACAATTATTTCATATTTATTTAGCCAAAAATATGATCTGAAACTTGCTAAAAATTAAAATGCATACAGACATCAAGCATCAAAAAAGATGTGATACGCATAAGCATCTAAACATATTTCAGATAACTCGGAGCTATTTTACTTTATTGTTGCCATGACTACACTTAAGGACAGCAACCGTATGCCACAACGGACATATTCTAACATAAAAATTTCTTTTTAAAACAATACATTTGCATCAATCAAGTTCCTTTTATGAGGCAGATATGGTCTTAATATTCAAACAAGTGTCAAAGCAGAGAAAGAACAATAGACCAATCTCATCAATGAATACTGATGCAAAAATTTAAAATAAAATCCTAACAAGAAGAATACAAAAATATAGGTAGAAATAATGTCCCACGTTTGAGTCAAACCAGGGATACTAGGAAGGTTCATTGTTAGGATAACATCCAACATAATTAATCATATACACAAAAAAGTTAATAAAAGCCCCACGATTATTTCAAAAGATATAGGAAAATCTCCTGACGAAAGAAAACATATTAAAAATAAAACCTCTAAAAATAACTGCGGAAGCATATATTTCAAACCAAAGCTATCACTGTTTGCAAAGGAGAAACACTAGAAGTTTTCCCAGTACAAATGGGGGTAAAGCCATTACACTTCCTCTCTCCACTGCTATTTGACATTCCTGTAATATGACGAAAAGTTAAAATTAAAGGTACAAAAACTTTCAAGGAGAAGATAAAATGATCTCTTTATGGATGATGTGATGGTATAGTAGAATATCTCAGATAATTACTTGAGAAATGGAGACAATTTATAATGTAGCTGGATATAAAAGAAATCTACAGAAATCATTAACACTATACTGTACTTGTAAAAGCTAGAAAAAAGTAGTAATAAGAAAAAAATCTCATTAAAATGCATAAAATATCTGGATCACACACACATGATATACAAGTATCACTATGAAAAAAAAGTATTGTGGACTACCAAAATTTATTCGATGTTCAAATTAAATACTAGCCTTGAAACTTGTATTTTATTACACAGAACAATAAGTACAAACAATAGGACAAAACCTTGTTACATATGTGGCAAAATGATAAGTAAGCTACAGAAAAGTCAAACCAATATAAAATCAGTAAACTAAGGAAAAACTTGGGAAAGCTGAGTAAATACAAAAAGAAGAATCAAACAAGCAAATTAAACAATGGTTACTGTGATTAATTTCCTCACAATAAGTGACATTTATAAAGACGATCTGGCTGAAATATATAGCACATGCAAGCCAAAATTAATTTCATATGTGAAGACATGAAAGCTAGAATAAGAAAAATAAAATGAGTGCAGCAGGAGTGCTTTGTTAACAATCAAATGGAACTTTATGCCAAGTACTGAGAATCCAAATAGAAAAGCCAGACATTCCCTGCATTCAAAGAGGTCACATTCTAATTGGGGTAGACAACTTATAGAGAAGAGTTTGGTTGCAGTTTGAGTGGAAGGCACTGGATAGAGCCAGATGACCTAGGTTCTAGTGCCAACTCTGCAACAGTGATCACTGGAGAGTGACATAATAGCCCTGGGTTAGCATCCACACTCTGCAAAATTACAGTGATTTAGAAGAAAAGTTAGGAAATACAATATCTACAGTCCCACAGAGCTTTGA
>JAQQSZ010011306.1:0-12286 GCA_028646595.1 Phalanger gymnotis | reverse complement strand
AGATTTCTGAAAGCTCTGTTGAATTCAAAGCTAATGAGATTATAGAATGGTTTGCTCTACTCCGGATACTTTTTCACTAAGATCAGGAAAAAATGAATAGCATTCATAGCCACATAGCAGTTGGGCAAGAGAGATGACTCAAGGCCCCTCCTCCCATCTCAGAAGTCAACAACAATTCTTTATTTTAACTCAGAATTAATCAGGGACAATGAGAGAGAGAGAGAGAGAGAGAGAGAAAGAGAGAGAGAGAGAGAGAGAGAGAGAGAGAGAGAGAGAGAGAGAGAGAGAGAGAGAGAGAGAGAGAGAGAGAGAGAGAGAGAGAGAGAGAGAGAATGAGGTGCATTCTTGCCTTTTGTATGTACATTCATTTCTAGCTCAGCAGTCATTTAAGAGGCTTTTGGTCATGAGGCAGCAAACTGACAGGAAGCAGTCATCAAATACTTATGCATGCTCTGAATTGGGGCAAGGACCTTCCACCAAACACCCTGAAGCAGGTTGAACAAAATTTCTCATGGGCTGATAGCAGGTAGAGAATACTGTAATGTTCCAGGGACTGGAACCCCACTGGACAGTGCCTTCCCTTCCTTATGCTATTATTTTTTTCACATCCTAATTAAATTGTACTGCTAGTTTTTTTATCCAGTTTAATGTTTTACCTACCACTTCTGTGCATTTCTTCTTGGTAATCCTCTGCCTGGAATGCATTGCCTTCAAATAGTTGAAATCAGGTGATAGCTCTTCTTTGAAGCCCTTTCTCATCCTTCACCCCAGGTGTTAATGAGCTCTCTGATCTTTAATGACTTGTATTTACTTATCTGTGTACAGTTGTATTCCCCCAGCAGAACAAGATCCTTGAGAGCAGTAGTGTTTTCTTTTTATCTTTCTATCTCCAAGTGCCTGACATAGTGTCCTTAATAAATATTTGTTGCATTTAAATGAACAACTTGTGCTGGATAATTAGAGAAGCACCCTATTCTAAAAGGAGGAGGTGGGGAGAAACAGCTAGAATTCCTAATAAATTCATGAGTATAGCTCTTGACACTAAAGGAATTCTACCAGTTCCTGTGTTTATCCATATCTGATTTTATGTATGGTTGGAGTATTCAGAAGTGCTTGGCATTTGCCCATCCTAGTTGGTACATTTATAAAAGAGGTTCATGGTTTAGTGGCTAAGGGATTGTATTTGGACTCAGGAAGACCTAGAGTCAAATCCCTCTTCAGATACTTATGATGGCTTATGGCTCTGGGCTTGGAGTCAGGGAAACTTCTTTTTAAATCATGCCTTGGACTCCTCCTAACTATGTGACCTGGAGAGAGTCAATTAATTTCTCTGTGTCTCCATTTCCTTATATATATTACAACCCTTCATATTCTTGATGACAGCTATTATGTCATTAAGAATATGTCATGCTATGAGTATCTTTAAATCTTCCCCTCTATAAGCTAAAAATCATTCATTCTTTCCACTGACTCTCATTTGATCTCAAAGCTCTTTGAAATCCTTGTTGTCCTCCTCTGGGCATTCACCAGATTATCAATGCCCTTCCTAAAAATGTGGTACCCAGAACTGAAGATCACACTTGAGGTATAACTAAGATAGAGCAAACTACAGAGGAATCATCACAAGTCTTAGAAACTATGCCTTTCTTAATGCAACTTAAGTTTATATTAGGGTTTTAAAAATTCTATATCACACTCTTGTCTAAAATTGAGCAAAACAATACATCAAAATTCCCAGATCTTTTTTGACAGCTATTGTATTTTTGAATCCAAGTCTAAGACTTATTGTCCCTTTTAAAATCCTCTAGTTAGATTTGGCCTTGACATTCTACCTGAGATCTTTTTGGATTCTAATTCTGTCATCTAATCTTCTAACTATCCTTGCCAGCTTTGTTTCATTTGTGAATTTAATATGTCATCTCTGCCCTTATCCATTGGAAATATGAATCAGCACAAGGTCAAACACAGATCTCTAAAGTACTTCACAGGAGGCCTTCTAAGTTATCATAAAATCATTACTCTTACTCATTAAATCTAGGGAATAAAGCAGTTTTGAATCCTTCTGATTATACTATCATCTAGCCCATATTACTCCATCTTTTTAATGAGAAGAGAATGAGAGACTGTAAAATGCTTGCTAAAATATAAGCAAACTATATCTGTAGCAATTCCCCTAATCTACCAGTTTATTAATCTCGTCAAAAATGGAAATGAGGTTAGAACTGAACAGGTCAGCCTTCTCACTGTTTTCTGCTATCATTCCATTCAACCTGAGAAGCAGCCCTCTTCCTTCTTTGCTCCTTCTCTTTTCCCCAGTATAGCTAAAAAACACACAACAATAACCAAACTCCCCCCCGCCCTTTTTTGTTGTCCATATCTTTCCTCATCAGCTTCAGATTATTCTAGCCTTTGTTGTTCAGTCATTTCTGTCTTGTATGACTCTTCCTGACCCCATTTGAGTAGTATGCCATTCCTTTCCAGTTCATTTTATAGATGAGGAAACTGAGGAAACAGGATTAAGTGACTTGCCCAGGGTCACATATCTAGTAAGGGTCTGAGGTCAAATTTGAACTCAGGTCTTCCTGACTCCAGGCCAGGCACTCTACCCACTGTACCACCTAGTTGTCCAATTATGGCCTTTAGCACCCCTGAATTGTTTCTTATAGGACTCCATACTTTTTTGTATCCATACTCTATTATTTGCCCTTGCTTGAATCTTCTTTACAAACCTTTAAAAAAATCAAGTAGGTTAATGAATTCCCTGTGCATCTACTTTGATCTCTTTAGGCAATCCCCTCTTTTCCTATGCCTCAGAATTCTTTGTACTTTTATCTTCAGAATTTGATTCTGGGAAGCTTTTCATCTCTCCTAGGCCACTTCCCCTCTAGAATTCTAGCCCATGGGCTCCCATCTCTCTGTTCTTTGGACCTTTAAACTATTGTCCTAAAATCTTGAATGTGTGTCAGGCTATACTTGACTTTTCTCTCCTCTATCACAAATTCTAAGATGCAGTGGTCAAATCCCCCAAGGTTTTCATCATTTAAATTCTAGCAACTAGTTCTTCTTTGTTGGTGAGAATTAGATCTGAATTAGAATTTTCCCTTGATGGTTTTTATACCTTATGAATGATGAAATTAGCATTAATGCAAGTCAATAAATTGTCAACTATTCCATTTAGGGCAGAGAGGGAGCTCTATAGCTGTGCAGTTAATTAAAATCCTTCATCACAGTATGGTATATTTGGTATAGTTGGCAGAGGGGCAGTTGAAGTTAGGAAGTCCTAGGTTTAAATCTTGATTCTGACATATACTTTCATTGGTATGTATTGACCATAAGCAAATCATTTAACTTTTCTGAACTTCAATTTCCCTGTATGCAAAATAGTGATAATAATACCTGTAGGCAGCTAGGTGGTTAGACTTGGAGACGAGAAGATCCTAGTTCAAATGCTGTCTCAAATATTTTCTAACAATCTGATCTTAGGCAAATCACTTAATCTCTCTGTGCCTCAGTTTCCTATTGCCTAATTGCATTAGTATCTTCCATTCATCTGGCTTGTTAGCCCTACTTTGTGCATTTGTGTATAGATATGAGTCTACTATTACTGGCTTCTTTCTTACATTTTTATTACTGGCTTCTTTTTATCTTCTATAGATTTTTACCATTTTCACTACTACTATATTCTTTTTTTTTATTGTAGCTGCTATCAGCACTGGTATATTTAAGGGTGGGGAACCTGTGGCCTTGAGGCCACATGTGGCCATCTAGGTCCTCCAGTGTGGCCCTTTGACTGACTCCAAACTTAAACCCAAACTTGGATTCAAAGTTTGAAGTTTGGATTCAGTCAAAGGGCTGTACTTGAGTACCTAGAGGGCCACATGTAGCCTCAAGGCTGTAGGTTCCCCACCCCTTTTTAGATCTGTTTTCTCTTTTCTTTGCATTTTAAAGTCCCTTTTTGTTAGATTCACCAGATTTTTGTCAAGTACATTCTTACCAGATCCTGTAAGGTTCATTTTATCACTAGCCAAAAGCAACTATTTTCGGCCAGAAACCCTGGTTGAGAAATCTTGTTTCTTTTCTCATCTTATTAGCCACTTCCCAAATCTCCTCTCATTTTCCAAAATTTTTGTCTTTGATCCGTAGATGTAGCAGTAATGAAAACACCACCCATGCCCCAAGGTGTTCAGTTTCTTGTTCAAGACTTTGTAATATTTAATGATACTCTCTGGATTCCTTCTGGCAGCATCGTTTTTGGCTGGGTGAATCACCAGAAGCAGTTGCCTGGTTTGATGAGTCTTAGAAGCCTTGTGTCCTAATGGCTTTTTATTGTTACTGGAAACATAAGAAAGTGGGCTGGGTTTCTTTTTGCTGATGGAAAATTTAAGGGAGGGAATGGTTTATTGAAATGGAAAGAGGACTAGTAGCAATGAAGAGATTTGGGTTCTCAGTAAAGCATCACCATTAGCTTGCTCTGCAACAATGAATCATTTAGTCCATGTGTTTCAATTTTTTATCTAGCAATGATGCTATTATTGAAGCATCTGCCCTACTTACCTGTTGAGGGGACCAAAGTAGACAATATGTTTAATTCAACTCAGTATTTATTGAGTACTTCTAATTAGGTATCATAAAATAGGTATAAAAAGAAGTGCTGTAGGGGTTAAAAGGCTCATATCCTGTTGGAGGCTGAGGGGTCAGCTAACACTTCCTTAAGGATGGAGCATTTGAGACAAGCCTTGGCAGTATATGGAACGGACTAACCTAATCTGGTATTACTTCCTTTCTGAAGCCTTTGTTACACCAAGAGCGAGTGAGACATGCCACAGAGTATAAGTTTTAAATGGAGAATTTATTAGCTGGCGTCCATTCGGGGTTCAACTCAAATCAAAATGGCCCCGAATTGGGGTGAAGAAGTAGTATTTATGCAGAAAAAACAGGGTGCAGTGGTTAATTATCTCTTGAAATTTCCAGGCCAGGTCACAGGAACAAAGATCCTGACAGATCAAAGATTCTGACAGGTTATGGTTAAGTGGGATAATCTTATCTATTGACATTCTTTGGAGGAGTCACAGAGCCCCAAGGACATTTGCTAAATGCCAAAAGGTCTGAGTCCATTCTTTATTATGCAAACTGGGGTTTTCTCAGGGGCTTTGGGGCAGGGGTCTCCTTAGCAATAACTGATTTCTCCAGCACCACACCTTCCCGGATCCCCTTAGTTGTTAATAATCCCTCCCTCCTTACTGGGATCATCTTGCTTTTGCTTATCTGTTTACAGTTGTATTCCCCTTCCCACACATACCTCCTCGAAGGAGGGTATTAAAATTTTTATTTGTATGCCCAATGTCTTGCACATGAAGAAAGGTACAGAGATCAGACCATTGACTTCATTAGTATACAGAACTTCTCTGTGAAGAAACTTCTCCTACCAACATGGGTTGGCACATTCTCTGCATATTATGATCTTAGAGAGTGGCCTAAAACACGGAGAGGTTGTGACCTGACACATCATAAACCTAGGACTTCCTAACTCCAAGGTCAGTGTTCTATCTGCTTGCTGCCTCTCAATAAAAACAATGTATCCTGAAAATTAGTAATAATCATAATATCTGCAATTTATATAGACACACAGTAAGTGCTTATAAGAGTTACTTTATAAATGCTTGTTAAATGAATTAAAAAGTGACTTCCAACATCACCATCAGCTCTTAAGTTCTCAAGGTCTATGATTCTGTGACATGTGAGGGTTGACTCTTACTGGAGAAATCAGGATGTTGTTCACAGGCACAGGTTTAGCTGAGACTATTGTTTATCAAGGAGAGGGGGAGTTTGGGGTTATCTTGAAAATTAAAAGAGGTGATGATATCCCGGATCTTCTCTGGGCGTGGGCCAGAAGCTGAAAAAGAATTTGTCCTATACAAAGACTGATTGATCACTTGTCTTCTATGCTGTGGAGGGTAATCTTGTTCTTGTTTAGCACAATGCCTTAAAAATAAGTGCTAGTCGACTGACTAATTCTTGGACTCATTCACTGTGGAGGTGCCTCCAGACACCGAGACTCCATGATTCTGTAGATCTTATGTCTCCTCTGTCCCCACCCACTCTCTCTAGAGTGGAACCAATCCATGGTTTGGGCCCAGGGAAAAGTTGGATGCCCTTTATAGCATTTCTTTTCATTAGTTATCTTAATTCTGTATAAGGGTTAGATATTGAAGTTACTATGTCATCTTAGTCAACTGACTAAAAGAAAAAAGCATATTGAAGACCAAATAAACACATTTTTGGAATATAAACTAGTGGAAAGAACATTGATTTTGGGGTTGGAGGAGCTAAGTTTTAATTTGGGCTGTGTTACTACCTGAGTGACTTTGGGCTCATATCTTCCTTTCTTTGGACCTCAGTTTCCTCATCTGTAAAATGAAGAGATTAGACTTCATACTTGATGAGAACTAAAATTACATCACTATGTCAGGTCAATGTATAACATGTCCAACTGTGGCTGATTAGACCAATATGAGCTTGGAAGGCCCTACCACAGGTCAAGCACAATAGTCTGCATGCACATTTGGAATGGAGATGTCTCTAAATTTGCACATCTCACATTTCCTTTGAGCTACTGCAATTCTACTTTGTTCATAGAGCACAGCACCTTCTTTGATGCAGGTACACCATACTATATGGTTCTGTGCCAGTGTATCCCAAGTTTTACAATCGATTCCAAAGTTCTTCAGAGAGACCTTGAGAGTGTCCTCATATTGCTTCTTCTGACCTCTGTGTAAGTTCTCTGTAAAATAGTCTTTTAGGCAAATATACATTTGACATTCAAACAATATGGCCACCAGAGTTGCACTCTCTGTAGTAGGGTTTGAATGCTTGGTAGTTCAGCTTGAGAAAGTTCTTCAGTGTCCAGTACCTTATCTTGCCAGGTGATCTTCAGAATCATCCCAGGACAATTCAGATGGAAGCATTTCAGTTTCCCTGCATGGCACTGGCATACTATTTAGGTTTTAAAGGCAAATAACAATGAGGTCCGCACATTGGCTCTTTACACCTTTAATTTAGTAGGCAGCCTAATATCTCTTCTCTCCAACACTTTCCTTTGGAGCTTCCCAAACATTTAGGTAGCTCTGGAAATTCATGCATCATCCTCATCATCTATATATGCATCCCTGGAAAGTATATTGCCAATGCAAGTGAACTTATCCATAGCATTCAGAATTTCTCAATTTGCTCTAACCAGTGGTTCCATGTATAGATGTTGTGGTGCTGGCTGGTGGAGAAGCTCTGTGTTCTTGATGTTGATTGTCAGGCCAAAATTAGCACAAGTGGCAGAGAATCTGTTGTGACTCAGCATACTCTGCGGCAACTCAGCCTTAGAAGCTGCATTGAGTACACAATCGTCTGCTAACAAAAAATCATGCACTAACTCTCCTCCCACTTTAGTCTTGGCTTGTAGCCTTGTAATGACAATTTAGATTTGAATATCTTTCCCACCCATTAATAGGCCATGTGACCTGCTTACATCATAGGACACCTAAGTCACATGTGGTGGGAGGAGCTTGCTGAGAGAAAAAGGAAAGTATGTCACAGGAAATGCTCAGAGACAGAGAGAGCAGTTAGAGCTGAGGGAAAGAGCAGATGTGTGTTGTGCTGTGCTATGAGTGATTGTTTGTGGGAAGGCCCTGACAAGGGGGTGGATGGCTTATGGGATGGCGAGGCTCCATGTTGTGATACTGTGTTTTAAGCTCCTTGCTGTTATGATAAAGTAGGCTTACTGGTTTTGGAAGCTGGTTGCTGCTTGGATGGGCTGAAATTATTGGTTATGGGGTTTGGTTCTCTGGTGTGTGAATAAATGTTTTACTTCTTCTACCTTCTATATGGAGAGTCTCTCATATTTTGTGATGCAGAACTACATAGGCATATTTACAATTATGGTCAATGTTGTATTCATTGCCTTGCTAACACAAGGATTGATGTCATTTTCATCCTTGTTGAAAGCATCTGAAAACATTGCTGGAAACATCATACTAAAAAGCATGGGAGCAAGCACACAGCTCTGCTTCATTCCATTGATGACTAGGACAGTGCAAGAGCATCATCTATCATCCAGAACCCGTTCAAGCATGCCATTGTGCAACTGGTGCACAATACTGATGAACTTTTCCAGGTAACCAAATTTTGGCATGGTCTTCCACAAGCCTTCATAACTGACAGTATCAAAGGCCTTGGTCAAATTGACAAATGTTGTGTAGAGACCTCTGTTCTGCTCTTGGCATTTCTTCTGGAGTTGTTGGGCAATAAATAGCATATCAACTGTTCCTTGGCTTTTTCTGAAGCCACACTATCTTTTGGTTAGATGAACATATTCCAGGTGAAAGATCAGCCTATTAAAGAGGACTCTGGTAAGAATCTTGCCAGCAATGACTAAGAGAGAGACACCCCCCCCCCATTATTGTCACTCCTTTATAGAGATGGACAACTGAGGCATTCTTGAACTCCTGGGGGAAATCTCCTCTTGCCATATAACCCAGAAAATTTCAGTCATGATACGAGCAATGGACCTCCTACCTTATAAATCTCAGTTGGAATAGAATCAGCACTACATACTTTGCCACACAAGAGGAGACTAATGGTATTCAAAACCACTTTTTTAGTTGCAAGTTTGGCTAAAAAGGGATTGACTTTAACTTGATTTATGCAGTCAAAGACTTCAGCACTGGTTGATCATGGTCTATTGAGAGCACTATGAAAGTGTTCGGCCCATCTCTTCAAGATCATGTCCTTATCACTTATTAGTGTGGCTCCATCAGCATTGAGTAGTTGACACGTATCATAGGTCTTTGGCCCATAAACAGTCTTCAAGGCACCATAAAAGTGCTTTGGATTGTTACTATCAGTATAAAACTGGATTCCATCTGCCTTCTTACTGAGCAAGCAATCCTGCATCTCTCTAAGCTTTGCTTACACTTTACTTTTGATGAAGTCAAATGATGCCTTCTTACGGATGGATTCCAGTGGCAAACCCTACAGAGTTCTTGTTTTTTTGCTTAACAGCTTCTGAATTTCTCCATATTTTCATCAAACCTATCCTGATGTTTGTGAGTGTTCTGGCCAAGATGAGTAAATGTGGTACTGCACAACAAATCTCTTAAAGCTGTCCACTCCTTTTTTTCCAACCATGTATTCGCTCAGTTTCCCCTCCAAGTTAGCAACAAACTGTTCTCACTCAGAGAAGCACTCTAATCTGTTGATATTAAGTCTCCTGGTGTTCATCTTGCCTTGGGGTTGCTGCTTTTGTTGAACACAAATGTTTAACTTGGAGAGGACAAGTCCCGCACTCTGCACCACACATTGCCTTCATCACTCTCACATCCTATCTATCTCTTCTTTATAGTCTATTAAATGCCAATGTTTGCGGTGAGGGTGCATCCACAAGGTTTTATTACATTTAGGTAAATAGAAGACTTGGTAACAATAAGCTTATGAGATGCATAAATCTTTAGTAGTAAGTAACCATTGCTGTTGCTGATTTCCAATATTATTCCTCCCAAGGACTCCTTGCCATGTCTGATAATCTGTGCCTACTCTAGCATTAAAGTCACCCAGAATGATAAACTTGTCCTCTTTTGGCACATTAATTATGAAATTATCCAGGTCTTCACAACATTTTTCTTTGACTTCATTAGGGTTTGTCATGGTGGGAACATAGGCACTGCTGACAGTGGTGTGGTACTTTCTTGCAAGTGGCAATTACCTTGTCATGATCCTATCATTCACTCCTTTTGGGAGGCATACAAACTTCTTGACTATGTTAATTTTGATTGTGAAACCTACATGAGTTTCATCGTACTCCACGTGACCGTGGCTACTTAGAACATGTATCCAGCTCTGACTTCGGTAAGCTAGCTTTCATTTGCCAGCCTTGTTTCATCAGGGCTACTATTTGCCTGTAACACCTGCTGAGTTCTCCCTCAACAAGAGGTTCCTCATGTCTACTGGATTTCATGTTGTCCATAAGCATGCATACATTCCATGTACTGATGGTGAGTAGAAACATCTTCACCAAAGGTTTTGTTCATTTTTTGGGTTTTGTTTTGACTATAGGATAGGGTCTCCACCTGCCATGATAAGCAGGGCAGGATTAGGTTGGGTCAAGAAGACAATTTTTATGGCACCTTTTCTAGCCCCTTCTTTAGTCCAGGAGGTGAGCAGCATAGTCCTTAAATAGGCCGCTCAGACACCCAGGGGACTGCCAAATCCCACTGTTGCTTCAGTCCGGTGAGAAGACAACTCTATGGCCTGGTCTGCCTCTGTGTAGGGTTGTGACTACAGTTCCCAGTGTATCTATACCTGATGTTTTATCACTTGCTTGTCGCCAAAGGATTTTGAAGTAGATAAAAGTGGTAAAGTAGTATGGGTGATATCTTTTGATTCATGCATAAATCAGATTTAAATGAAGCAGAGTTGTGTGAAGTCATTGGCCTTACTTTCTCTTCCAGTGGCAAGACTGCCGGCAATAGTTGGGGATGTAGTGGATGTCCTTGACATCTTTGATGTTTAACCAAGCTCTACGTGCTCCACAGCACCTGCTTCAGATACCTTCATGGCTGTTCTCATCCACTCATTCTGCGGGGGGAAGTCTTCACCTGCTTGGGGCAGACAGTCCCTTAACTCACTGTGAGGTTTGAGGTCTGTTAGTTACCCTCAGCCTGGTTCAGCTCATCTGCAGAAATGGCTTGCCAGAGTCTGGCTGCTGCAAATGCTACAGCTTTTTGGAGCCATAGGTGAGAGTTGGGTGACCGGGTGGACACCAAAGCTGGAAAGCAGCCCCGAAAAGGGCTCGGCAGTCCTCACACCAGAGGTACTAGTCTTCCTTGAACACTTGTACACCCCAGGGGTTAGATTAAATGGTTTCTACGGACCCTTCTAAAATTTTGATCCTAAGGCCTTATTTGCTTGGTATTTACCCCATACATATTAGCCCAGCATTCCTTTCCACCTACTCTCAACTTCATTTGTGTCAGCCATATACCCTGTGGGAAAAGAAAAGGCTGTAGTAAAGACGGCAGAAGACAGACTTAAACTTTGCTAGGCCTTTCTGAGGCTAGCTCTCTATTCACTGTGTCATGATGCCTCTGGCTTTTATTATCTAGAAATTCTCCTTACAGCCACTGTCAATTCTTCATGGCGCAATCTTTATAGTTTCTTCTGACTTCTTCCTTTGGAAGGAGGGAAAAGAAACAAGTTTAAAATATTTATTAAGCCTCTGTGCAAGGCATTGTGCTAAGCACCTTTACAAATATTATCTCATTTGATCCTCATGACTAACCTGGGAGGAGGAGCTATTATGATCCCCATTTATAATTGAGGAAATTGAAGCAGACAAAGATTAAGTGACTTGCCCAGGGTCATACAGCTACTAAGTGCTTGTGGTAGGATTTGAACTCAGGTGTTCTGACTGCGGGCCCAGCACTCTATCCACTGTGCCACCTATCTATGTGGTGGAGCTGGAAAGGGACTGGTTTCTATCTTCTCAAAAGTTTTGAAGCCCAATGGCCTCTATATTGAAGTCAGTCTTGAATTTTAGAAATGGCCTTGGTTTACCCGATTTCGGCTTTGAAGACAAGGGGTGAGATGGCAGCGAAGATGTCGCCTTAACCTCTCTGGGCCTCATCTCTGGTGATGGATGCAGCCTGCAAAATGATTAAATATTGTCTTTCTTTAATCTTCGTAAAGAGCTGATGTGATTGTTTTAAGAAATCTATGACTTTGAGAGGTCCTGACAGTAATGGGGGCACATTCAAGAAATCAACTGGAACTTTGGGATTTGGAAAGCAAAATTACCTTAAAAAATTCAATCAAACGGTGTATTATACAGTCCACTATCCCTAATGGGTGTGGGGTCTCTAAAATGACCATTTACCTCATTTTGCTGATGGTAGAGGCAGAGAGGAAGGAATCAGGAGCCTAGTTCTTCTTCTACCATTTAACTTCTCCAGGCCCCAATGTCCAAATCTATAAAATGAGCATTGGCAATATATGACACATGATCTAAGTTTCCCTTCAGCTCTAAGAACCATCTATACATACACACACACATGTAGGACAGCTAGGTCTCACAGTGGATAGATTACTGGACCCAAATTCAAATCTAGCCTCAGATACTTACTGTGTGACATTGGGCAAGTCACTTAACCCCATTTGCCTCAGTTTCTTCATCTGTAAAATGAGCTGGAGAAGGAAATGACAAACCACTCTAGTTTCTCTGCTAAGAAAACCTTAAAAGGGT
>JAQQSZ010011305.1:0-12286 GCA_028646595.1 Phalanger gymnotis | reverse complement strand
TGGTGGTCAGGAAAATCTCCTTTATTTGAACTTTGGTCCAGAATTTATACTTTTCCCCTCAGAGACCGAGTTTGCTTGTCTCCATCTGCTTCCTCCCTGAAAAAATGAAAGGTTCACGCATGAGATCTTTCTCAGAGAAATCATTTCTCTGCTCACCAAGACAAAGCAGTAATCATTCCATACCCCAAAACATTTCCGAGAAAGGTTTCCCGCCCCTCCACCCAAAGCTTAAATAAAACTTAATCTGCTTGTGTTAGAGCAAGAGGAAGGTAGAGAACAATTTTGGGCAATGCGAGATGTAACTTGGGTGAGATAACTGGGTGGTATCCCATGTGGTTGACATTTACAGGGTGCTGATAGGATTTGCACTCTTTCAGTAGGTAGAACTAACTGAGTTTAACACCTAATTAGTATGCATAATTAGCTAAAATCCAAAGCTCCTCCAAGACATCAAGTTCAAGGGTGGGAGGCTTTGATGCTTGCCCCTTGGCTAATTTTGTGGCGCCCGTTACTGTGCCAGAGTGACTGGTTACGACTGAGCACCAACAAAGAAGTTTACACAGCTCATCTTTGTGTCTTAGTTGAGAATCCAGCATTCACATGCAATGTGTAATGAACATTTATCGGTGTGCTAATAGTGTTTGAAATTCTATTAGGTGACATGATGGAAAAGCTCAAGATGGATGGAGTTGTTATATTTTTGGTGCCTTAGACTTTGCCTGCTAAAGCCTTTACAGTCAGCTTAGTGGTCTATTAATGTGTCCATTATGAACCCAATTTCTACCTCGGTCATTTTAATTCTCATCCATCTATAACTTGGTATATGTTATTAGCCCAAATTCAAACATTTTATACCATCTATAATTCTCACCTGTTAAGCAGGTTTTGACTTATTGGTGCCACATTAAAACCTTAATAGGAGGAATCATTGGCTCTTGTAACAACTTAGAAAAAGAAGCTAAGGACAGGGCTGCTTCTTCCAGCCTTCTGCAGGGATAAGAATAAATCTTCCTTATCCCAAAATGCATCCCCTACTCCTATGCTAATTGGTATGAATAGTGCTTTTCCCCATGTAGCACTAATTGGGCCTGAGTGGAAGCTACAGAACCTAGAATAGCTCAAGAGAAACCCCTTCAGAGGCTCCTGGAAGAAACGTCCCCCAGAGACGAGCTGGCATCAGTGGGTACAAAATGCTGTGCTTTAGAGTTACTCACTTCCGAAGGACCAGCCCAAGGCTGCACTCAGGGGAGGAAATCAATTTACATGCCTTCTAAGCACTGCTCAGCCTAGTAACCATTTTAGGGCCTCCTTTCATTGTCAATAATTGGGTGAAAATCCATCTCTCTTTATGCCTTTTTGTCTGTTTCTTCATCGCAGCATCCTGGGCTTCTCAACTGTACAGCAGCCCCAGTATCCTCCAAGTCAGATGGACACTGATCCCCAGGACTGCTGAAGATGTAATCTGACAGCCAAGAGTCAGGATCACCTACACGTGTCTGAGTACGGCAGGATCAGGATGTGTGTGTTCCCTGGGCTCCTCAACATGTTTATCCTCCCTGCCTACCTGCATTGGCTCCTGCACATCCTATATGTCTCTGAGTGCTTCTCCCCTCTCTAATTGAGAGAAGCAAAGCCTTCTGGGGTGCAATAAAACTGCTTTAGGAAGGCAAGAAACAGATGGAAAATAAATGGGTTCAGGTGCTCTGGGGACAGGAGTGCTGCTGCAGAAGGCAGGCAACCGAGCATCTAAACAGCAACAAGAATATTTGATTTTCTTCTTTTAAATTTGGTATCGCAGTAAGAAAGGTTTCAGTGTGGGGCAGCAGAACGTCTAGCCCTCTTGTTCACATGGCACCCAGTCCAGGCATCATCTAAAGGCATTGGCTCGATGGATTTCCACTGAGCTCAAGGCAGAGCCATAACTAGGGCAGGGATATAGGGACTCTGTCCCAGGGCACTGAATTTCGAGGGTGTCACATTTAAAGAGCAACTGCAATCCCTTCAGCAGTGGGGAAGCAACTGAGCTTGGCGATGAGTTATCAAGAAATGTTCATTAAATTAGGAAGCAACCAGATGACAGACTAGGCTTAACTTCTCCCCCACCCCACCCTGCTAATACCACCCTCTGGCTTAGTCAAGGGTTTGCTTTTTGCTGTTTGCCCCTAAACGTATGGTACTTGCTCCGGGTACAGAAATTTCTATAGTTTTGTGTCCTGGGCATTCCCAAGCTGTGACCTGCTAAGTCAGGCATATAGGAAATGCCTTCAGTTTGGTAATGTATGGTAAGTAACGACAGCTGATGCATAAGAACGTTTTACATAGATTATTCCACTGGATCCTCATATTAATACTGCAAGAGAGCTACCATAAGTATTATCATTCCCATTTCCCAGACAAGGAAGCTGAAGCTTACAGAAGCCTATCTGATCTTTAAATGAACCATGAATATTATGGTGCTGCAAGGAAATAATGACTGTCAAGAATTAAAAGGACATGGAAGACATTGATGAAGTGATATAGATCATAAGAAGCAGAGAGAACAATCAAGAAAGCCAATGACTACAATAATGTAAGCCAAGAGTTAGGAAGGCCTGAGTTCAAATGTGACATCCTGACACTGCTTAGTAGCTCTGTGACTGGGGAGGGGTAGGGGGGGCAAGTTGCTTAACTTTTTTCTGCCTCTGTTTCCTTATCTGCAAAATGGGCATAATAATAGCCCCTATCACCCAAAGGATGTTGTAAGGATCAAATGAGATAATATTTGTAAAGTCCCTAGATTAATGCCTGGTACACAGTAGGTACCTAATAAATGATTGTTTCCTTCCTATATCAATTTTGTTTGTTTTTCCTTAAGAGAAGGGAGGGTTTAATGGCGACTGGGGGATAGATATATCAGGGAATGAGTGGGATATGAAAAATAGACAACCAAAAGGCAAGGATTAAAATGAAAAAAAATAAATGAATGAATTAAAAAAAAAAAGACCAGTTCACGTTCCTGTGATCCAAGGATTTAGCTTTGAGTTCAGGCACTCTGACCCTGCCCTGATTATAAAATCCAGTGACCACCAGAAATCTTTGTTTCTGCCTCCATAGTCCCATTAGCCAATGAGAGGGGAAATTCTCATTCTGAGTCCACACAGACCAGTCCCTGCAGAAGGTACGTTTTATCTGTATCCCCTTACTTAAAAAAAAAAAAAAGACAATTTGCTTTTTTCAAAAGATTTCTGAGACAATAGGATTCAAGAAAGCCAGTGGCTCAGTGATGGTATGTCCAAAAGGGAAAACACATCTCATTCTCCCCCCCCTTAAGTTACCTCAGCTTCATCTTGTGAAAGTGTGTGCGCTGCGTTTATGGGGAAATAAAATCGCCCACCAAATTCTAAGTTTACTTTCATCCAGTGTGCATCAAAGTTCCACCTTGACTGCTTTGCTTTCTTTTTTCTTTTCTTTTTTTTCTTGAAAAAAAAATGAAGCTAGAACTTTTCAACCTTGTATGATCTCTTTATAATTCCCTTTAGAATGCATAATTGTGCTCGATCAATTTGTTAAAGGCTTTTGAAGTGTTAAAAAAGCTGCATTAAAATTATTTTCTTTCAGGTTTTATGTTAATGAACATAGGTGCTATTGAAAGCAAAGTCAGTGTGTCAAGGGAACTTTAGTGAAAGTTATTCATACATAAACTAAAAAAGGAAACATCTTTAGTGGTGGAAAATACATTTAATGAGTAAGTGCAGCACACAATTCCTCCTTTCAAAAATGTCAGTTCATATTGAGCCTCTATTCCAGATATCTTACAATTACTTTGTCAACAGAAGGTAGACTGGTGATGGATGATGCCTTGGTGCTTGAAACCAAACTTTCTGTGAGTTACTTAGGCTGAGACTAAGTGCTTTTACATTCCAGCCTTATTGATGATAGTGGTTTTATATTTATCACCCTGTCATTTCAGTTGACTGTATCAGCCTCTTCAGTGCAGGAATATGGACACTAATGGAGGTGTGTCCTCAGTGCTCCGAAGGGTCACCGATTCATTCCACTAACACGTTTATGGCACCGACTGCTCCGTGCCGAAGAAGTTCGGAGAGATGTTTCACCCATTTTAAGCAGGAATCTGAAGCCACGGCCTCAAAAGACCCTCGGAATTTGTCTTTTTATTGGCTTATTTTTTGACCATGACCCACCCGCGTGATACCAAACACAGAGCTTATGGCTTCAGCTAACGTGGCGTTACAATTTTGCAGCCTTCTCTATAATAGGAAGAATTCTACCAGGACCTTGGAAAGTCCAGGACCTGATTGCAACACTTTATTTATAAGAAATTCTGTCAAGAATCAATAATAGGTTTGAGTCTCAAGTTCCTTCTTTAATAATACTTTGATATGATTTGTCACAAGCTAGCCCAGAGTATCTACCAGATTTTATTACTTAGCTTGCAGCCTGGTGTCTTATCTTTGAGTCATGAGATCAGCCATGGGGAGACCTTTAAAAAGCTATATTCTTTGCTGTTTGGTTATTACAGAAAGTCTATATTACTCAATAATACCTTTTATAAGGTGTGTTGTCACATCTTCACACAGATGTTTAACCCCAATGTAGATACACTCAATGCCTAGAGGCCATTTGGGTGACATGGCCATCACTGGTTTCATGATTGGATACCACATGTATTAATAGCAGCAGTAGGAGCGACAATAACAACAAAAAAAAGGGAAAGGCAAAGAAACAAAACAATACCAATCCAACAACAAACACCCAGTGCCACTATAACAAAAGATAAAAATGTTCACTTATTTTCTCAGCCCCAGAGTCTCTGCCTAGATCTCATACTAACTGTCCATTTTGACGGAGATTTTGTTTAGAGTCCTGAGCGTTATGTTTTTATTACCTGAAAGCTCTGGAAATTCGGGGAAATCAATTTAGATTCCTTTCTTCTGTGAGATCAACTTCTTAAGCTTTCCTGTATGTCTCAATAAACAAGATCCTGCTCCCTCTCTAGTATGCGGCATATAGCAGTCATTCTAAATATATATTACCTTGCTCAGCTGTGGAATTCATATTGTTACAGCTAATGCTTGTTGGTAAATGCTTGTATCGTTACATGTTGTATTTACAAAGCTATATATTGTCAGCCTAGGGTTTAGAATCTACAATCTGTTTCTTCTCCTGAGGAAAATAACAGAAAAAACTGTACTAATACTCAGTCTGGGGGGATAAAAAAAATTAGATTTTTAACAGTAATCATTTTGGATTTTGAAATAATAAAGAATGAGGGAGCATCATTCCATAAAAAAGTTATCATTTTTAAATTGCTCATCTGTCTCCAGTTGGTACAAATTTTTAATGTACATGTGAAGAAATTGTTGGAATGTAGAAAAATTTTATTTGAAATTTTGTGGAAAAGGAAGATTATTCCTAATGCTACTCCTAAAAATGGGTGATTTTTTTTTTGTCATTAAACCCTCTGCATTTCATGGCAATGGCACTCCAGACCTGAATTCAATACAGGGCAAGGTTGCTGTTAATGGATTTAACCTAGGGCAGTGGAGGTGCTATTGCCTATGTATGGTTATCCTCCCATTAGCCTGTGCACGGGGCCTTGGCAAAGCTGGATGACATTGGTGGGCATTAGCATAGAGGATACTGTTTCCAATGCCAAAGGCATGCATGCATGATCAGAATTTGACCTAATGCCCCCACTTTCCCTTCTAGGGGAATTGCAATCCCCAAGTAAAAGAGGCAGAGAAAAACCATCTCATCTCTCTCTTGGAGGCTAGTCCTCAGACTAAGCTTGGTCCTACCCAATGGGAGACTTACTGTGTGACTTTTAGCTTACCAGGAGAGCTCTGGCACCGAGGCTTTTCTCAGTTGTCACAGACCCTTAGGTCTCAGTTCCTCTTTGTGTGCAATGGATACCACTTGGCAAGGGGAGTTCACTTCATTTCAAAAGTCATTTAGGAATGTGGACAAGACCTGTGATTTCATTGGAATAGAGTATCCTGGGATGAGGAAATTCCTTCTATCAATGTAGATTAGCACCTTCTTTGCACATGAAAGTCTTGGAGAGTTTCCTGGGGCATTGTGAATTTTGCCTTGGGTTACACAGTCACATATGCGTAAGTGAAACAAGAATCCAGGATTTCTAGACTGTAAAGCCACTTCATTGGAATCTTTACTTCATCTTTTGTCAGTCAACAAGAACTTATCAATCATATACTCTATGCCAACACAGTGTTAAGTGTTGCAGATTAAAAACAAACAAACCTACCCCCCCCGCCCCCCCCCAAAAAAAACAAATAGAAAGGCAAAAAAAAAAACATCCCTTAAAGAGTTTAATGGGGGAAATCGTTGCAAGTAATTATTGATATGCAAGAAATTTAGAGTGTAAATGGAAGATAAAGTACTCTTTGAGTACAGGTTGTAACTGTGTGTAGGGAGTGAGAGGGGAGGAACATGGAGTGACCAGGAAAGTTCTCTGGGAGAAGGCAGGATTTGAGCTGAGGCTTGAAAGAGGCTAGGAATCCAGGAGCCGGAGATTAGGAGAGAGAGTTCCAGGGTTGGGGGCAGCCAGTGAAAATACATGGAGTTAGACAATGGAGTAAGCATCCTGTGGGAGGAACCAGTAAGCCAGTGTGGCAGGATCATGTGCTGTGTGCAAAGGGGGTAGGCAGCCCTCTTCCTACATCAAATAAACATGCATGGGTTCATCTTTGGCGTATTCTGAGGCTGAGAAATGCATTGTAACTCAATTGAATTAAAATTGGGTAACAGAGAGTCATAGTCCTGGGAAAAATCTTGATAGGTCATCACCCCATGTTCAGACAGGGTAGGTGGTGCCAAAGTGCATAGAGCCCTGGGTTTGGAATCAGGAAGACTGATCTTCCTGAGTTCAAATCCAGCTTCAGGAGAGAGTGCTGTTGGGGACAATGCTGATGTTAGGTGAATTAGTGAGGGGGAGATAGGAACTATCTGGGTTTGATGGGGAAAGAGGTGTCCCCAAGGTGTCCCCAAAATCTTAGTACGGCTTCAAGCTTTAAAAAGTAATTGTTGACCATTGACAAACAGCTTAAAACTGCTCTGAGACACATGGGACACATCACCTATGGTAGTTTAGCTTCTGGGAATAAGGAAGTGATTCTTTCACCTATAGAGACCCTAGGTGGAGTATTGTGTTTAGTTAAAATTGCTTTATTTTAGCAAGAAAGCTGATAAGCTGGAAAGAATGCAGAAGGAGTCAATCTTGAACTCTAGACTTGGAGGGGTGTATTCAGATGAGGAGATGGAGTGGGGGTGAGGAAGAAGAGAAAGGAATAAATATTTATTAAGCACCTACTATACACTAGGCAGTGTGCTAAGCACTTTTCAAGGTTACCACTTAATCCTTACAACAACCCTAGGAGGTTCGTGCATTTAATTGAATTACCACTTGTAGTCTAGCCCACCTCAAACCCAAACCCCTCCCCCTTACCCCTTCTGCTTGACCTGGGGCAAGACATGGAAGAGTTGGAGGGAGGTATAGGGGTGTTCCTAGCAAAATTATCCTTTCTACATCACTGGGTTTAGGGGGGATGCCCCAGCAATTTGGAAAATCTGCATATATTTTTGGCCCTCCCTTCATACCAGAGAAGTCTGAATTATTATCAAGATAAAATAGGTTGATATAATACAATACTATATATATATATATTTTATGCACTTCTGAGTTTCTAAACTTTTTCCGTGTTGTCTGCTGGCCTTCACAAGCCTGTGCCTGTCATAAAACTCCTCCAAAACTGCCATTTAATTTCTTATGCTGACCTGCGATGTATTGAAACCATGTCACGATGTGGAAGGGATAACTGTACATTGAAGGGAAAGGGGAAGAGAATTTGAGGAAAGGGAGGTTCGTGTGGCACATGTCAACCATGACCAGGTGACAATTCATTGATTAAAAGAATGCACACTTTTGAAACTGTCAGGCAGCTGGGCATGGGGAGGCATCAACGTGCCAAAGATCTTTCTCTGGGGTTCTTCCAGAGATAACTTCATAGCCATTGTCCCAGGGTAGGACCACATTAGAGAGGGAGAAAAGAAAAGAATCTCATCTCACTTATTCCACTTCTGAACAAAAGCTTCTGACCCAGAGGCAAATACGATAAAATCATACATTTAATCCTTCTCCCCTCTCCCTCCACTCTATCTTTACCTAACTCCGCTGTCTATCAACACAGATGACTGAGAGCCGCCTACAGCTTTACTCTCTGGCAGGAGTCGGCCAGCTGTTTGTCACACTTCAGTCACCATCAGATTTTTGCAGGTCAGTCAATAAGGAAGAATTGTCATTGAAGTCCTGGGGGTGACTTTAGTTTTCTTCTCTGTATGGAGAGTTTGAGTTTAGCTAACAGAACAGCCAACTTGTAGCAGACACCAGAGGTTTCTTCCGCTCTTTCCTGTATTCTTTCCCCTACTCAGAAATAATGCAGTGAAAGGTACTTAGAGGAGATAAGTTACAATTCTGCGTCTGTTAATTGCAAGCAATATGACCTTGGCCAAGTCACATTACATCCTTGGGCCTCATTTATCTCTAAAATGAGTAACAAGCTCATTGGTTTTGATGATTCCTAAGTTACTCGGATGATCCCATCAAATCCCAGTTATCTGGAGCCTATGTGGTCATTGGCAAACGAGAGTCCTCTTTAATGTGAGCACAAGGGTTCTCTCCTAAGGGGCTCTTATGCTGACTGTCCATACAAAATGACCAGCCCCTTGTGGCTGCTGGTTCTGCCAGGTTTCCTTTCTTGAAACACAGTCCGGTGTTTTTCTATCTGTGTTTAGGGAGGAAAGCAATTCTCTCTTTGTCTTTACCCATTACAGGAAGATACAGTTGGTCTCTTAGGACCACATGCCAGTCCTTTCATCTATTACAGAGGGGATAAATGTGGTGTGTGTGTGTGTGTGTGTGTGTGTGTGTGTATAGAAGGCATAATATATCTAAATATGGTGTGTGTGTGTGTGTGTAAAGGGCATAATATATCTAGAAGAAGTTGATTGGTCTTCAGGGATGGACCAAGACTTGCTGGCTCTTTAAAGAGGAAGAAAAGTAAGTCAATCCAAGTGGCTTGTGGATTATAACACGGCTGGACATAGAGTCACAGGAACATGGATCAGAGACCATCTAGCCCAATCCCCTCATTTTACAAGTGAGTAAACTGAGGCTCTTGAAGGCTAACTAACTTTCCCAGTTTTACACAGGTATGCATCAGAGACAGGATTTTGAGCTCAGGTTCTCTGCATCCTTGTTGCCTCCACAGAACCACAGCTCCCAATTGTCTCCTCTCCTCCACAATGATTAGATGTGTGACATTGGGCAAGACAGTCTTTCTTGGCTTCAGTTTCCTAATCCATAAAGTGGGTGTATAGTATCTACTTACAGTAATATTGTCGGGATGAATAGAGAAAAGGCTTTGAAAACCTTAAAGCGATATGTCATTGTTATGTATTGTTACTGCTGTCGTGATTGGTGATGGTGTTGATAAAAAAAAATAGTAACTTCACTTTGGGCCAAGATTCATATACAAATATTTGGGACATAATGTCTTAGATCCATAACGAAAAGGGACCTCCAAGGTCCTCTGCTCCTGGGGTTCTTCACTTGTTTTTATGTGAGTCCCTTCTTGACCTCTTCTCAGAATGGGGCTTGTAAATTAATAAAATATATAAGATTACAAAGAAAAGCAATTCTATCGAATGTGGTTATCGACATTTTTTTTTAAATTCAAAAAGAATTCCTTATCTGGTCTAGATCTTTTCTATTTTACAGATGAGATAGCTGCGGCCTGGGGATGGTAAGTGGTTTGCCCAATGTCGCAAAGGTTTGAGTCATAGCTAGGGGGTGCCACAGTGCTTAGAGCTCTGGGCCAGGGTCAGGAAGCCCTATGTTCAAATCTTGCCTAAGACTTTTACTAGCTGTGTGACCCTGGGCAAGTCACCTAACCTCTTTCTCAGTTTCCTTATCTCTAACATGGGAATAATAATAATAATAGAGCCTACCTCCTAGGATTGCTATGAAGACAAAATGATATAAGCTGTAAAGCACTTTGTCAACCTTAAAATGCTACAGAAATTGAGGTTACTGTTGTTAATGATGATGATGTGATGATGATGACAGGGAACTCCTGGTGTGAGAATTATCTCTATCAACCCAGGTCATGCACCACCAACCCACCTATGACTTCACTGATAAATCTTAGCGAGTCAGTTGGAACACAGATAGGTTAAATAACGCACCCAGAGTCAGGCAGCTAATAAATTTTAGGGGCAGGATTTGAACCTAGGTTCCCCTGGGCTTTAAGCCTACCATTTACTGCCTCTGGCTCTTGAAACGTGCAGTCCTAAAACATGTGCTCTTAGCTGCTGAATGTGCTCTACATAATTGTTTTAAATTGAGTCCTATTGTTTGGGCCCAATTAGTACCCTATTGTCTATTTATTATGTAACAACTGTTCTTGTAAAGAAAGGCGAGTTAAAAGGCCGCTGAAGAATGATGTGTACACATTTCTGTGCAAAGAGCTTCTCGGAGTCCCTGGTTGAGCTGGCAAATCTGTTCCGAAGCATTCCCATTATAGCTGATGGGATGCTTATGAGGAGAATGTAGTTTGTACCTCCGCAATGCAACGCCAGGATATTGACTTGGCACGAAGAGCCATTTGCTGACTCTGAAATGATAGAATAGATCCTCGCAGCAAATGACACATTGGAAAGATGAAAGCTGAAGTACTCCATGCATTTGAAAAGATTCCTTTGTTCAATATGTCATCTGTTCTGAGGATTGAGTTGTTGGCATTAGATGAAGCAGACAAGCTTATCGGCAAAGTGAAACATGTGGACTTTTATGTACTGGCTACTGATGAATTGGCTGACATCACCAATGCTGCCCAATGCTCATCTCTTTTTTTTTTAAAAATCCCAGATCCTGAGGTTTAGGAATAAAGGCCCCACTTCCAGTGGATCCAGGAAAAGCAACGAAAACAGCAATGACAAACAAATAAAGAAAGCGACAAAAACAAAACACAAAATTGGTCTAATTTCAGAGGAGAAACATTTTCAGGATTACTGATTTTACAATCCTTTAGGGTTCAGACAGATGGGACTTGCCGCAAGGTTCATTCTAGGCACAGTTTCCAAAAAGGGTGCTAAATGTCTTGCCATACTTCCTCAATTTCACTTGGTAGAGAAAATAACACTGTTATTGTTAATAAAGGCCTCTACCAAGAGAGAAGATTTTGTTTCTTTTTCCCTAAAGGTCTGGACTTGTGATTTCATCGGTGTGGAGAATCTCCTCCCACTGATGGAGATTCCTGACTACTTTTGTGTTATTTTCTCTAACAAGTGAAATTGATAAGGCCAGGTAAGCGGCTCAATGACAGAGTGCCCTGCTTGGAGTCAGGAAGACCTGAGTTCAAATTCGAACTCACATTTGTAGTAGCTGTGTGACCCTGGGCAAGTCTCTTAACTCTGTTTACCTCAGTTTCCTCATCTGTAAAATGATCTGGAGAAGGAAATGGCAAACCACTTCAGTATCTTTGCCAAGAAAACCCCAAATGGGGTCACAAAGAGTCACTGAACAACAACAGCAAAAATGAAACAAAAACAAAACACTCTTTGTGGATGCCTTGAGTCCCACCATGACTCCTGAGTGACCCCACCCTCCTGTCTTGTGATGTCTACAATGCATCATCTTGATTTGATTTACATTATAGAGTTCTTTGGTTTATGGAAGAAATGGTATTGAAAAATATTTGGGGAAATGAAAAATTGCTGGAACATTGCACAAATCATCTGTGATTTCTTTAGTGTAGAGAATTCCTTCCACCTAAGCAGATCTCAACCCATCTATGACAATAGAGAAGCTCTAGGGAGTTTCCTGAGGCATAAAGACATTGAATAAAACCCTTCATTCATTCAACTACCATTTAAGAGTCTAGTCTGTGGCAGGTGGAGGGGGAGAGAGAATAACAGGACAAAAGGATGAGTCCCAGTCCTCCTGGAGTTGACCTTCTATTGGACCTTTCATACCTGGAAGGGCCCTTAAAAGTCAACTACTACAATCCCTTCTTTTAAGGTTAATGAAACAAAGGGCTGAGAAGTTAAATGAATGGCCTAAAATAACAGTATAACAATCCTCTAGTTCCAATCTCCAAGTCCTTTTCCATTGTATCACATTGTCCAAGTATATGGCCAACATTTAAAGGAGAGAAGAGAGAGGAAGAGAAGGGAGAGAGAGAGCGGGGGAGAGAGAGAGGAGAGAGGA
>JAQQSZ010011304.1:0-12286 GCA_028646595.1 Phalanger gymnotis | reverse complement strand
TGCTTCCCTCTGCCACTTCGTGGGTTCTGCAGCTCTAGAATTGGTTCAGAGCCATTTTTTTATAGGTTTTTGGAGGGACTTGGTGGGGAGCTCACGCCAGTCACTGCTTCCCAGCCACCATCTTGGCTCCGCCCCAGCCAGATGGATTTACAAGTGAATTCTGCCAAACATTTAAAGAACAATTAATTCCAGTACCATGTAAACTATTTGGGAAAATAGGTAAAGAAGCAGTCTTTTTTATGATATAAATTCTTTTTATGATACAAATCTGTCCCTGATACCTACACCAAAAAGAGCCAAAACAGAGAAAGAAAATTATAGACCAATTTCCCTAATGAATATAGATGCAAAAATTTTAAATAAATTATTAGCAAAGAGATTACAGCAACTTATCACAAGGATAATACACTATGCCCAGGTGGGATTCACACCAGGAATGCAGGGCTGGTTTAATATTAGGAAGGCTATCAGCATAATTGACCTTATCAGTAACAAAATTAACAGAAATCATATGATTATCTCGATAGGTGCAGAAAAAACTTTTGACAAAATGCTTTTGACGTTAAAACCACTAGAGAGCATAGGAATAAATGGAGTTTTCCTTAAAATGATAAGTATCTTCTATGTAAGACCATCAGCAAGCATTATATGTAATGGGGATAAGCTAGAAGTAGTTCCAATAAGATTGAGTGAAACAAGGATGTACATTTATCACAACTATTATTCAGTATTGTACTAGAAATGTTAGTCTTAGCAATAAGAGAAGAAAAAGAAATTGAAGGAATTAGAACAGGCAAAGAAGAAGCAAAGCTCTCACTCTTTGCAGATGATATGATGGTATACATAGAGAATCCAAGAGAATCAACTAAAAAACTACTTGAAATAATTAACAACTTTAGCAAAGTTGCAGGATATAAAATAAACCCAAATAAGTCATTGGCATATCTTTATATCACTAACAAAACCCAAAAGCAAGAGATAGAAAGAAAAATTCTATTTAAAGTCACTGTAGGCAATATTAAATATTTGGGAGTCTACCTGCCAAAACAAACCTGGAAACTATATGAACACAATTACAAAACACCTTTCACACAAATAAAGTCAGATATAAATAATTGGAAAAATATCAGTTGCTCAGGGTAGACAGAGCTTATATAATAAAAATGACACTTCTACCTAAATTAATCTACTTATTCGGTACCATACCAATTGAACTACCAAAAACTATTTTATAGAGCTAGAAAAAGTAATGACAAAATTCATCTGGAAGAATAAAAGGTCCAGAGTACCAGGGAATTAATGAAAAGAAATGCAAGGGAAGGTAGCCTAGCTGTAACAGATCTAAAACTGTATTATAAAATATCAATCATCCAAACTACTTGGTACTGGCTAAGAAAGAGAGCGATGGATCGGTGGAATAAGTTAAGTATACAGACATACTAGCTAATGACTATAGTGATCTACTGTTTGATAAACCCAAAGACTCCAGCTTCTCCAGTAAGAACTCACTATTTAACAAAAACAATTGAGAAAACTGGAAAATAGTATGACAGAAACTAGGCATAGACCAGCATCTTACACCATATAACAAGATAAAGTCAAAATGGACACAAGATTTAAATATAAAGGCTGATACTATGAACAAATTAGGACAGCAAGAAATAGTTTACCTGTCAGATCAATGGAGAAGGGAAGAATTTATGACCAAACAAGAGATAGAAAACATTATGAAATGCAAAATGGATAATTTTGTTTACATTAAAAAGTTTTTGCACAAAGCCCACTCAACCAAGATTAGAAGGAAAGCAGAAAGCTGGGAAACGATTTTTACAGACAGTATTTCCAATAAAAGCCTTATTTCTCAAGTATATAAAGAACCAAATCAAACTTAGAAGACTAGGGAAACAGGCAGGGACAGGGAGAAGGCATGAGAGTTTTGTTTTTTGTCATCTTTTTTCTTGAAATATTTATTTAGAGATATTTGCAATCTCCTGGCTGTTGTGGTACTCCTCTTCTAATTTTATTATTCTCTCTGTTTAATATATATATATATATATATGCATATATATGTATATATATATATGTGTGTGTGTGTATACACATATATATGTATATATACATATATACACACATATATATGTATATACACATATATGTATATATAATGTGTGAGTATATGTATATGCATATATACATACACATATGTGTATGTATGGGTATATATACATATATAGTTGTTCTCTAAGTTTGTGACTGACTTTTCCTCCTCTTGAGATATTTTTTCCCTTTTCTACTATTATTGTTGCCTTTATGATTCCTCGCTCTTTGATTATAGGTTTAACCCTGATACATAACTTCAAAACTGTCTCAGCCTCTGGAAATTGGAAAGTTTACTTTTCATTGGCCTTTTTCCATGCCCAAAGAAGCTCCTGCAAGGTTAAGGAAACAGGATTTATTCCAGTTGTATTCCAGTCACCCTTCCTTTAGAACCAGGCCACAGTGGCTCTCTGCCCCACTTCCCTTCAATTTTTAGATCTCTAACTGGATTAAATCGGGTGCTTGCTACTTTTCATGAGTTGGATGATGGTGATGTAGGTGTTCAGTAAAGAGTTTTTGCTAACTTGCGGTTTCCTCAATTAGAAGGAAACAGAAATCCCAAAATTCTCGTCCTATACCTCCTCCTGCACCTCAGGTGTCTGGGAAAAGTTAATATGTGCTGTTTACTGCAACAGAATACTTTGGTAAGGACAGGAGTGAGATGTTGCAGCAGAGACTACAATAGAAAGAAAATCCAACTGGGTCCCAGAGCACAAGCCCATAGGTTGTGTACCTTGCCATAGGTTGGAGGCTGATGGAGAGGAGCTAAGTGAATTCCTTCAGGTTTAGTATTTCCCATTGTTGATTTAATAAGTTCGTTACCTTCTTATTACTCTTGGTTTCTTTCTTGTCCTATAGAAATAGCTATAATTTCTCTCTGGCACAGAATTCTTCTTTCATTTTTTTTTGTTTGTGGTTGTTGTGTTAATGAGTTAATGAGGACTGAATATGGTATCTAGTTGTCCATCTTATCCATCTTTTTGTTAGTTTTGTCTTCATCTGAAAAGAGCACAGTGAGATACCTACTATCGTGGTTTTGCTGTCTATATTTCCCTATTTACATTTTCTATAAGTATATACATGATATTTCTTCCAGTTTACATTTGTATGTATGTAATACTGATATTATTTCATCATTTATGGTACCTTGAAGAATGATGTAGTTTTCCTGATTTTTTTTCTCTTTTAACCATGTCTGTTTTACTGTTTCCTTGTCTGAGATCATGATGGTTGTCTCTGCTTTTTTAGAGTTCATTTGAGGCATAATAGATTTTGTTTCAGCCTCTTATTTTAACTCATCAGTTGTTTTTCAAGTACCTTCTAATCCATTCTACAATTCACTTCTGTTTGATGGCTGGATTTATCTCATTCGTATTTATGGTTATGATTTTAATTGTGTATATCCTTCCATCCTATCTTCACATACTTTTTCTCCTCTTGCCTCTCAGATCCCTTCTTATAAAGTATAAGGAAGTGGTGAGAAAGAATTAGTACGAGCAACACTAGTGATCTATAATTACAGCAGTCTGCTTCTACTTTCATCCTCAAAACCAGACATGGATCACTGGTTCTTACCTTTTATTTTTTTCCTTTTAATGCCTCCTTCACGATCCAACCTCTAAAGCTGAAGGGGTGTGTGTGTGTGTGTGTGTGTGTGTGTGTGTGTGTGTGTGTGAGAGAGAGAGAGAGAGAGAGAGAGAGAGAGAGAGAGAGAGAGGTTATTCCCACCCTGATATTATCTCTCTTAAACTCCCATGCCTTCTCCCTGTCCCTGCCTGTTTCCCTGGTCTAATGCATTTCAATGTGAAACTCTGTGAGTGTGTAAGAACACATGTGTATTCAACTCTCTTTTGTCCATTTAAGATGGGCATGACTCATGTAGTGCCCACTCCATCTACCCTTTCCTCTTTATTCTTGTACTCTTCTTGTAATGTCCCCAGTAAGTTCCAGCCTTTTCTTCCCTGTTGTATATTCCTTGTCTTCTCCCTTTTCTTTCTTCTTTATGACCTTTATTGGCCTTTTGCTTTAATGCAAAAGAAATTCTCCCCAGGTTCTCTGTTGATTTGTAACATTTGAAGACATTAAGGCTCTTCAGGGACACTTGTTTCTTCTCCCTTTATTAGAATATTGGCACTTTATCATTGCTGAGCCCTTTCTATTTTCTCAAATATGCTTATCTTTCTAGACTTCTTATTACTGTGTTTGCATTTCAAAGAATGTTTTAAAGTCTTCTTTTCCATTAAAGAGCCATTTTCTTTCTCCATAGGGTTATACTCTTAACTTGCTGGGTAAATCATCCTTTTGTTGTGAGCCTTTCCTTTTTATGTAGTGGGTCAGATTTGAACTCAGAAAGAGGAGTCTTCCTGAGTCCAGGACTGGTGCTCTATCCACTGTGCCACCTAACTGCCCCTCTGAGATAGCTAGGATGCTTTTATTTAGGATTTCTGGAAATGCGATATTCTCACTTTTATTTTCTTTTCTGGACATGATGTTCAGGTAATCTGATGGTTCTTAGATTATCTCTCCTTGATCTGTCTTCCATATCACTTGTTTTGGATAGTATATTATAAATTTTCTTCTATTTTTTCAGTCCTTTTATTTTGTTCTATTATTTCTTTTGAATGAATATGTTAGCTTGGGTCATGTTTACTAGTCCTTTTCTGTTTTTCTCCTACCAGTTCTTTCCCTCTTTCCCTACTTCATTCATAACTTTAAAAAAAAAATCCTGGCTTCATTTCTTTTTTTTTTTTTTGGAAGGGGCAGGTGAGGCAATTAGGGTTAAGTGACTTGCCCAAGGACACACAACTAGTAAGTGCCAAATGTCTGAGGCTGGATTTGAACTCAAGTCCTCCTGACTCCAGGGCCTGTGCTCTACTCACTATGCCACCTAGCTGCCCCAGTTTTTCCTGGATATCAAACATTTATTTCTTTTAAATTTTTTTTAAATTTTAGGCAAATACTAAACTTGAATATATAATAACAAAAGAAAAAGAAATATTATAAACTTAAATATTGAACTTAAATATAAAATAAGAAAAGAAAAAACCATGTCATGTGTACAGCAGAACATAGGAGAAGATTCAGCAATAACTTATCATTTCAAGAAAGCCTATATATTAAATATTGTACATTATGTTGAAAGCTGTCCATCTTTTCTTTCCTTCCTTGTAGGTTTTCTTTTGTTCTTTGCTGTATGCTTTTCACTTTGGTTTCACTTCTTCTAGATACTCTTGAAATCCTTATGGGTAAAATTTTTTTTCCTCTGCAATTTTTCTCTTCCTCTGATTTGAACTTGGGATTCTTTGGATCTATATTTCTTGATTGTGGCTGTATTTTTCTTCTGTATATTTATATCTCCAGTATTTCCAGTGCTTGGAAGATAGTAAGTGTTTAATGAAGGCTTATTGACTTGAATTCAGGATACTAGATATTCGGGTCCCTCTGGAGCATCTCAGGTCAGAATGCACTGGACTTCCAAATCCCTTATGATGTTTGTGCTGTGGGTACTGCCAGCTCCTTTTGAGACTTCTGGGGTCACACTAATACTGGCTCCTTGTCCAGGTCCAAGATCATGCTGCAATGGGTCTCTTATTTTTTTTAAAGAACACAAAAACAATTTTTAATATGAACTCATAACCAAAAAAATTCAATAACATTGTACTTCTAATGTACTTCAGTAACATTGTACTTCTAATTTCTGTTCTAATCTCTTTTTTTAGTATTTTTAGTTTTCAGCATTGATTTCCACAAGATTTTGAATTACAAATTTTCTCCCTATTTCTACCCTCCCCCTCACTCCAAGATGTCATATATTCTGATTGCCCCATTCCCCAATCAGCCCTCCCTTCTGTCACCCCACTCCCCGCCCCATCCTCAATAGGTCTCTTATAATGATAGAATTTCCTCATCTAAGCCTCCTGGTCTTCCTGCCCTTGATCATAGAGTGTTGCAGGGTTTAGAGTCCTAAAGGATCTGTGGTCCATGCTAACAAGTTTCTATCTCATACTCATGTCAGATTTTTTGGTGAGACTCATATCAAATGTCTGGCTCTCTTTTTGTATAATCCTGGGTTGGATCAAGCGATGTAATGTAGTTTATCTTTGGCTAACCTGATCGTTATTTGGTTGGGTTCTGTTTTGAGGTCTTTGCTGGAGTTCATGAGTGACAGCTGGGTAGTTGAACAATTCATTCAACCATCTCAATCAGAAGCCTCCAGGTTTGCTTTTTTTTTTTTAAGAAAAGAGGTTTAGGGAGAGCTATAATCTGTCGCTGTTATTGAAGAATAGATTCTGAAAATATGATGATAACCTGAACAGAGAAAATGGCCTTTTCAGAAATATGAATAAGGATGAGATGCCTTTGTTGCTGAGGTTTGAAAGCCAAAGCCCACAAACCATTGTGAAACTTAAAGGTGTTTTTTTTCTTATCTTTTTCTAGTCCTTCAGATAAAAAGAGGTATGACTACTTTACATTACTTCTTGTAAATGTAATTGAAGTGAAAGGTTATGAAAATTTGAAACTCACCCCATAGTCATTAGTTCTTTACAAATTTACTTTTAAAATGTAGAGATTCCACTTATGCAAATTTAGTGTTAGTGAGGAAAAGCATAAATCCTAGTAATATTTTGCTACATATTTACGATAAAGGAAAAGGGTATTAAATGTGATCATTGCAGGTATTCTTCACTTGAAGTTTCACACCAGCTTTTGAGTCGTGCTTTGATTTTGTTTGAACTTTTAAGTATGTAACAATTTTTAGTGCAACTTACTACAATTCTTGCTGTATAATACAGGTCATGAGAAGTTCAATTGTAGGTGGGGCAGCTCTGCTACATTGGAGGACGGCCTTAATATATCCATTTCATTAATTAAGTCATGAATTTTTTATTAACAAAACCAGTATGTCAGGTTTAGCCAGCTAGAAATTGTCCTCATAAGTGTTATCTTTATTGTCAGAAGGAATATTGTGAAAATAAGGAATTATTGTACATGCTTTAACTCCTGATTAAACAGAGGACTGACACTCTCCATGAATAATAACTTGGGGGCATATTATCAACTTGACACACAGTATTTCACTTGTGTAAGTCCCATTAATATTAAAACCCTGGGTTTTAATTTCAGTATCTTCTATTGAGGAATAATGCCATAGTCATCTGTTGGTTGCTATGACTTAATGAGATTAATGTCAAATTCAAGAATGTTCTTTCTTTATTCCTTTAGACATATTCCTTGGACCCTTTTTTTAAAAAAAATTATTAAAAGGCCTTGAAATGAACTTCCATTCAGAAATAAGTCATTGGGCTTCTGGTTAAGGTGATGATGTGAAAGGTCATAGAGGAGCCCAGCTCCCATACCCGTACTCTGGCAAAGACTCTAAATAGGACACTGAATCAATAATTATCAAGAAACCTAAATAGAAACAATAGAAAGCTACTCAATTAATCTCAAGACTGCACAAAAAATGTGGCAAAAGCGTGGTGGAACTGTGAGAGAGATCTTACCAAGAAAGCCAGTTGTGAGCTCAGGTAAGCCAGCCAGAAGCCTGCTAGCACTCTGACCAGGAATGCTCCAGGACACCTGAAGCCTACACTATGTTAACTGGGGGCAAGAAGCCTGAAGTATTCTCATGAGGAAGTTTTAAGAGGATCAGAAACTGAAACCACTCTCACCAGGCCCTTCCAGGAGCCTGATGAAGACAGCACTTAAATTGTAGTGGTTTCAGGCAGGCCTAAAGACCACAGCGCTCTGATCCAGGATAACTAGAGATGCCTAAAACTTGTGCACACAATACAACAGGGGAGGTGAAAGACAGTAGTAAGAGTTCATGAATTTGAGATCAGGTTCCAATAGAGCCTGACCACACTGTCCAAGAGTATGGTGCATGGCCTTGGCACAAAGTCCCATACTAAGAAATGAGGCTTGAGAAACCAAACACAATGAACAAATAGGACGTATCAAGAGCTACTCCAAAGGAGGTGGAGCTAAGATGGTAGAGTAGAGACAGCAACTCAGCCAAACTCTGCCAACATTCCCCTCCAAACAACTTTAAAACAACTCCTCAAATCATATTTTGGAGCAGCAGAGGCAACAAAAGGCAAGGAAAGACATTTTTCCAACCTAGATAACTTAGAAAGTTGACAGGAGAGGTCTGTGACATCAGAGTAGAGGCCAGCCCAGAGTGCAAAGCGTAATGTAACAGCACAAGCAGTTTTGTCTTGGAGGAGGCCATGACAGTGGCAATAGCAGCTTCAAAAAGAGAAAGTAAGGGGTTAGACAACTAGTCAGAAAGAGATTACAGGGGGCCCTTTGCCGGCTACAACCCTATAACCCATATGCAGTTGTGGGTCAGTTCCAGTGCAGAAAAGTGTGCTTGTGATGAGTCACAGGGCAGCAGGGGCCCTAGTCACACTTCCAAGGCAGAGACAAGTGCTATTGCTTGCAGCTAAAGGAGAGCAGGGGGCATTCCTGGGTAAATTACAGAGTGCAGACCAGAAGAAAAGTGACCATCACCCTCCCCCAGTCACATGTTGGAAGCTCTGAAAAGTTGACCCCTTCCCCCCCTAGAACTAGCTCTGAAAACAGCAGTACAAAAAAAGTGTGAAGCTTGAGAAGTACTTCCCCACTCCCAGGTAACCAGAGAACAATTTTAAAATAAAGTTCAAAGTCAAGAAATAAGGTGGAAAATGAGCAAATAACCTGCCCCCTCCCCAAAGAAAAAGAACTTGACAATTGAAAGCTTCTACAGTGGCAGGGAAGACCAAGATAAACTCAGAAGAAGACAATAATTTAAAAAACAGCTACAAATAAAGCCTCTAAGAAAAATGCTAATTGGATCAGAATCCAATAAGAATTCCTGGAAGAATTAAAAAAAGATGAGTGGTAGAGGGAAAATGGGGAAAAGATATGAGAATGATGCAAGAAAATTATGAAGAGAGAATTAACAGCTTGGTTAGAGGTACAAAAATTCAGTGAAAGAAGGAATTATTTAAAAAAGGGAATTGAGCAAATGGGAAAAGAGGTACGAAAGCTCACTGAAGAAAATAATTCCTTAAAAATGAGAATTGTGCAGTTCAAATCTGGCCTCAGACACTTATTTGCTGTGTGACCCTAGACAAGTCACTTAAACCTGATTGCCTCCCAAACAAAAATAAAAACAAAAAATAATGACATTTGGGAAAGTGGAAGCTAATGACTCCATAAGACATCAAGAAACAATAAAACAAAATCAAAAGGATGAAAAAATAAAAGAAAATGTGACATCTTTTCAGAGAAACAACTGATGTGGAAAATTGATCAAGAAGAGAGAATTTAAGAATTATTGGACTACCTGAAAGCCATAATCAAAAAAATCCTAGACATCATATTTCAAAAAATTATCAAGGAAAACTGTGCCTATATCTTTAATGCAGGAGGTAAAATAGAAATTGAAAGAATCCACCAATCTCTACCTGAAAGAGATCCCAGAAGTAAAACTCCCAAGAATATTACAGCCAAATTCCAGAGTTCCCAGGTCAAGGAGAAATATTGCAAGCAGCCAGAAAGAAATAATTTAAATATTGTGGAGCCACAGTCAGGATAAAACAAGATTGGGTAGTTTCCAAGTTAAAGGAGCAGAGGAGTTGGAATATGATATTCTGGAAGGCAAAGCAAAAAAGGTAAACATGAAAGAGTGATCATAAGATACTCAATACAATTAAACTGTTTATATTCCTATATGGGAAGGTGACACATGTAACTCTGAAGAACTTTATTCTATTGGGGTAGTTAAAAGGAATTTACATACACAGAGGGCATGAGTATGAGGGGATTATGGTGGCATGATTGCCCCCCAAAAAAGGAAGGGTTGAGAAAGAGGGATGTACTGGAAGAAGGGGGAAGGGAGAGGAAATTTTTCTCACATAAAAGAGGCTTGCAAGGAAGAGCTTTTACAGTGGAGGGAGAAATAAGGGTAAGGTCATGGACAATGCTTGAACCTGACTTTCATCAGAATTGGTTTAAAGATGGGAGAATACACACACACACACACACACACACACTCAGTTGGGCATAGAAATCTATCTTAACCAACAAGGAAATAAGAGAGGAAAGGAATAACAGATGGGGGGGGGGTGAGAAAAGGAACGGCAGATTGAGAGAGGTAGTGGTAAGAAGCATAACAGGCTTTTGAGGAGGGACATGATAAAAAATAAAGAATAAACAGAAGATGGAGGGAAATAAACAAACATAATTATGAATGTGAATGGGATGACTTCACCCCATAAGATGGAAGTGGATACAGCAGAATGGTTGAGAAACCAAAGTCCAATAATATGTTGTTTATAAGAGACACGAAGTTAAAATCAAGGACTAGAGCAGAATTTATTATGCTTCAACTGAAGAACAAAAAAGGCAGTGGTAGCAATCATGATCTCAGACAAAGCAAAAGCAAAATTAGACCTAATTAGAAGAGATAATCAGGGAAACAACATTTTGCTAAAAGGCTTGAGAAGCCAAACAGAATGGAGAAATAAGACATATCAACAGATACGCCAAACAAAAGTTTTACAACAAATTTCTCTGTTAATTTCTCAAATGTATTGGAATTGAGTCAAATTTATAAAAATAAAAGCCATTCTCCAGTTGATAAATGGTTAAAGGATATGAACAGACAGTTTTTTAAAGAAGAAATCAAAGTTATTTATAGTCATGTAAAAATGCTCTCAATCATGATTGATTAGAGAAATGTAAATTAAAATAACTGAAGTACCACTTCACACTATCAGAAATGACAGATGCTAGAGAGGATGAAGAAAAAATAAGTGTGGTCAAGTAGTGAACTGGTTCAACCATTCTGGGGGGCAATTTAGAACTATCGCCAAAGGCTTATAAAACTGTGCATACCCTTTGACTCAACAACATGATTACTAGGTGTATATCTCAAAGAGGTGAAAGAAAAAGGAAAAGGACCTACTTGTACAAAAACTTTTATAGCAGCTCTTTTTGTGGTGACAAAGAATTGGAAATTGAGGGGATGTTCATCAGTTGGGCTCTGGTATGATTGTGGTGGAATACTTTTGTACTATAAGAAATGATAAAGGAATAGTTTCAGAAAATACAGGGCAAGGACTATATGAACTGATGAAAAGTGAAATGAGAAGAACTGGGAGATCATTGTGCACAGTAACAACAAGGTTGTAATGATGATCAACTGTGAAAGACTTGCCTACTCAGTGCCTCTAGGTCAATGAAAAAATATTGTAGCAGGCCAAAAAAAAAAAAAAAGAATTAAAATCCCAAGAAGCCACAGTCTGTACCACAGAAGAATTAGAAACAACAATGATAAATGAAAGTAGACTTGAACCACTGTATGCCAAAAGACAAAATTAAAGACTGCAACCAAGAATAATTTACCCTGCAAGTCAGTGTATGATCCCATGGGGGGAAATAGATCTTTAATGCAACTGAAAATTTTCATGCATTCCTGATGAAAAGAATAGAACTTTGTAAAAATTTTGAAATGCAAAGGAATTGAAATCTCAAGGGGAAAATTCATTTGGGCATTGAGATAGGGGAAAGCAATTATGAATTGCTTGTATCCTAATAGAGAAGAAACAAATGTCAAGTCCTCATGTCTTCAAGGATCATGTTGTTCAGTCGTCATGTTCAACTCTTTGTAACCCCATCTGGGGTCTTCTTGGCAAAGATACTGGAGTGGTCATTTCTTTCTCCAGCTTATTTTACAGATAAGGAAACTGAGGCATACAGGGTTAAGTGACTTGCCAAAACAGCTAGAGACTGGTTTTGAACTCAGGTCCTCCTGACTTCAGGGCCTGCACTCTATCCATTGTGCCGTCTAAGGTCATAGTGGTGACTAAATAAGACAAACACCAGACTGAAGGCTATTCTTCTGTTTTGATGGTCTCAAGAAAGGGAAAGAAATGAGAGTAGGAAAAGAATACACAAATGAAGAAATAAGGAAGAAAGTAGATGAATTTACTTATTTGCCCTTTTATATAAATGAGGTATGCCAGAGGTGGGGATGAAGAGTGTAGGAGTCATATAAACCTAACTCTTCTCTGAACTGACAGAAGAAAGATTGAAAACACACTTGCGCACAGACATGCACACATACATATCACAAAGTTTTGTGTAATAACGCATTAACCTCAATAAGGAAATAGGCAGATCAGAGAAAGGGGGGGGGGGG
>JAQQSZ010011303.1:0-12287 GCA_028646595.1 Phalanger gymnotis | reverse complement strand
TCCTCCTTATCTAGGGAAAGCAGAGGACCTCCCCAGTGCCTCCTTCGGGGGCGGAGCAACAACCTTTGTAGCCACTCCCGCCTTGCGGAGGCTCCAGGCGTTCTCCTTTCCTCCCAGGAAGCCCGGTTCTAGACCCCTGACAGTCAGGAAGGTGAGTCTTCCTGACTTCAAGTCTGGTACTCTATCCACTGTGCTACCTAGCTGCCCTGTAAATACATACATAATGCAGTAGAAAGGACACTGTAGTTAGAATGAGAAGGCACAAGCCTTCTTAATCCTGACTTAGCCACTTAACATCTATGTGACCTTGGGAAAGTACTTTGCCTTCCTTGGCCTTCATTTTCTCATTCATTAAATTAGTTAGAATTACTAGATGATCTCTAAAGTCCTTTCCATCTCTAAATACTATGATCTACATTCTCTATCTCTTCCATGTACTCTCAGATCTGTAACTACTAGAGTGAAAAGTGCTGGTCATACTTCATTGTTTGAAGGTGAAATAGATACACATTCAGAGAAATAAAGACTTGTAGGTTGTTTTGTATAATAATTCAAAATAAATAAATTCTGTCCCTTACTATTTAGCAGGAATCATATAGAACAGTAAACTTGTTAAGGACTAAATTAAATACAATAAATATTTGCTGAGTATGTGCAGGTCTCTGGTGGGCATATGGTAAAGGGAGAAACAGAGTTTACGAAAGGTATGGTCCTTTCCCTCATCAAGCTTTCAATCTAATAAGGCAAGTTTATAAGATAGCCTTAATTTCCACCTTACCAGTAGAGGAGACTATTACACATATCAAAAGGGACAGAGAGGAAGTAATGAAAGCACATTTTCTGTCTTCTGGGTGATTATAATAACAATATTTTCTAACATAAGAGCAATACTTAGTCATGTTGCTAACATTGGATTTATATTTTGTTCTTTAATAGTCATAGTCATTATGCTCATGTTAGCAGTTATGCTCACAAGAGATGGAATCAGCCAAAGCCTGAATTTTGGTTTTAAGTAAGGATAGAAGGAAAGATCCCTGGGGCTGTTTACTCAGAGAGATCCTAGTCCTACAACAAAAAGGACTCCTAGACTTCACAGTTACAGGTCTTACATATTACTCCCCCCCCCACCTCCACACCCCTTCTGTTACATCCAGTGTGCCCCTGAGTAAATAAATGCTCCCTTCTAATAGCAGTAGAAATAACAACTCACATTTCTATAATGCTTTAAGGTTTCCATTAAAATGTAAGCTTCTTAAAGATAGGGACTGTCTTTCTTTCTCCTTGTCTTTGTATTCCCAGAGCTTAGCACAGTGCCTGGTACAAAGTAAGCACTTAATGCATGCTTTTTGAGTTGACATTACCCAATGAGAATCAGATTTCGCCTGGGCCTTCATTTTGATTTTGCTATAGTGAACTGTGAAGAAGTTATTAATATGATCATGCCCCAGTTTTCCGCTTAAATCAGTTAGGATAGCATGAATGATATCACTGTCTAAGTACATCAGAAATGACTGATGTAGGGTGATGATATTTTTCTAAGTATGGTTGGAGCATAGATGTTCATGACATATATGCCAGATTCCTGGCCCATGTTCTCTCTATACCTATGACTTAGAGCCAAAAGATTTAGGTACATTTATAGTTTTGCTATATGGCTTTGTACAAATTGCTTAAATTTGGTGGGCTTCAATTTTTTCATCTGTTAAAAATGGGGCTCATGCTAGATGACCTATAAGGTGCCTTCCAGTTCTGAAACCCTATGGAATTCCCCAAAGGCATAGTGCTTTGGAAATGTTTAAGAAGTAAAATCATAGCTTGATACTGTCATAGGTATGTGTTTCATACAATGTCAAGAGAGCTTAAAGAAGATCCCTAGCGCATTGGATGGATGCCTTATGGACAAGTGTTCCACAGGACAAGAGGTCATAGATGGATTTTGAGCTGCATCATCAGAGGAAATATAAACATCGATGAGATCACAGACCCTTCAGGGTATCAACTTATGAGTGGAGAGAGTCTGAATGAGTATTAACAAAGAAAGCATTCAAAGCAGGAGTCAACATTGATCAATTATGGATCAGACGGTCAATATTTAAACAATACTACCTCACCCACTAGAGATGAACATGGCCTGCTGCTTACAGGGATAGAACACAGAGACAAACACATATCCCTCACGTGAGGCTAGTTATAACGCGAACAGCAGAAATGAGAAATCTCACAGAAGAAAGTATAACATGAGCCACAGTGGCTCAATAGAACTGATTACCTGCAAGGAAAAAGAGTCCACACATCTCTCTAAATTAATTTGCTTCCATCTGTGCATTCTCTTGTACAGAATCTGACAAATAAATTCCAACAAATGCTGTTCTACCATAAATATAGATTTCTATCTATGACAGCAGAAAAATTAAAATTTAGCACCTCATCTACTTTAGATTTAAACTCTTTGGTCTCTCTTCCTTTACTAATTTCCATTTTTCTGCCCTAGCCCATCTACCCTTCTTAACCTTTAAAGAGTATAAGCATGGTGAAAAACCTGAAAGAGAACACAATTTGAAGCCTCACTTTAAAATGCCTCATAGACCTTAGTGAGTTGCAGTGAAAAAATGTGAAGGACATAGGGGTTTGATGAAATGATCTTTCAGGTAGCTTCCACCCCTGAGATCTTATGATTATGTGATTCTTAAATACTAAGCCAAGAGTGAGTTGCAAGGGGTGTTGAGCCAGGATAATGGTAGGTCTTTAGCAAATGCTTGCTAAACTGAACTGAAATGAATTAAATTAAATTGATTTGGATTAAATTAAATTGAATTATTGGAGAAAGCTGCTGACAAAACATCTTGAAGTATAAGAAGATGACATGTCCTAGTGAGTCAGACCATAAATATAAATACATGATTTTACGATAAATGCAGACAAAATACTATCCAATCTGATATTTCGTCTCTGGTATATTAAAACACTATACAAAAGCTAGTTCTAATAATTACAATGATGGTGATGAGGATGAGGATGATTATGAGGAGGAAAGGTAGAAAGTATGGGCTAGAGAGAGTGACATTTATATAATTCTCTATAGTTTTCAGAGCACTTCAAATCCCTCATGACCTCCCCATTGGGTAGGGAATGCAAATATTACTACCTCTATTTTACATTTGGGAAAAACTAAAGGGCTGGAAAATTAAATGACTTGTCCAAGGTGAAGTGTTCTGAGATACAGAGTTGCGTCTTGAACCCAGATCAAATCCAATACTGTAGTGCTTTAAGGAATGTAGACATCTGTTCAAATCTGATTTTGTCTCTGGACAGTAATGTATTTAACCTCATTGAGGCACAGTTGTCTCATCTGTAAAATGGGATTAATAATAAATCATCTGAATTTAAGACAGTGGATTGAACCAGATTATCTCTTGAGGTTCTTTCTAGTGCAAAAGTCTATCAATATGTATCTTGTGGTAGACTAATCATTTCATTGATTTTCCGAAGACATGAAGAACATGAATCGATCCATATTTATTAAGCAGCTACTATTGTACCAGCACTGGAAATACAAAAATGAGGCAAAGATAGCACCTGCCCTCAAGGTTCTTACAATTTAAGGGGTGAGACAATACACAAACAAATATATACAAAGCAAGTTAAACATAAGATTAATGGGAAATTGTTAACAGAGGGGAAGACTTCCTGCAGAAGATGGGATTTTAGTTGGGACTTAAAGGGAACCAGAGAACTCAGTAGTTGAAATGGAAGAAGGACATCCCAGGGATGGGAGACAGCCAGAGAGAATGTCCAGAACCAAGAGATAGAGTGTCTTGTTTGTGGAATAGCCAGGAGGTCAGTATCACTGGATAAGAGAGTACCTGTTGGGGAGTAAGGTGTAAGAAGAAGCATATGCACCTGTATGTGTAGACAGATGTGATACATACACGAACATTATTATGTCATATAGCAGGTGCTTTCCTGAGTGTTGAAGCATGGACAATTGCCCTCTCTTTTATTTCCCTGGATACTTGGTGTATCACATCTACAGTGTGATAGATCTGATGACAGTCAAGGCCTCTTCTTGAAGTCACCCCAGAGTAAAAGCTCATCATGTTCCCGAGGGAATGATGAAACCATACAAATCAATTGCCCTTTCTTTTCTCTCTTTGTCCCTCTTCTGAGTGCATGAGGCTTTTAATGGCACTGAGAGAGGGAGTGAATTTCACATAGTCAGGAAATAGTCAAAATAAAAGCAGCACATAATCAAGATTGGGGCAACAGTCGCCAAGTTTGGACAAGAGACCAATCCAATACTCAGGTGGCCTTCATAGAACTTTCCTGCATTCCTCTGGACTAAAAGTGACATTCTAAAGTGAGGCCACTAAAAGTGATTTCCTCCAACGTCCCATTTGTGTTAGAGATATTTGCTTACATGACTCACTCTTCTACCAGACTATAAGATCCTTGAGAGCAAGGACCATGTCATATCCATCTTTGTCTTCCTCTTGGTGCTAACACAGTATCTTGCATGCGTTTTTATAACTTGAAGTACTGGGCAATTCACCAAAGTAAATCCTCCCTATGCCTGTGTGTATAGAAAGCCTGACATGCCTTCCCTATCCTATGTGATTTTTATATCTACAAAGTCTTCTTGAAATTACCTAATTTGGGGGGGTGGAGGAGATCATACTTGTTGTTCTTCTGTTGATATAGACTGAGAATACCCAGTGAGGAAAGTGTCTTTAGGAACACAGCAAAGCACCTACCTTGCAACGTGGAGACTTAAGGATTGCCTTAAGGAAGATGAAGAGACTTGCCCAGGGTCACAAGGCCCAAATGATTTGAACCGATACTATCCTTTACATCTTCATACCTCTCACTCAACCTAACAGGCATGTGACAATTTTTTTCTAAAATTTAAATTTTACTTTGAAATATTGTCATGATGGAGGGGGGAAATGGCAATTACAGTTGTCCCCAGTCTTGCTTTTTCAGTTGTTTTTCAATCACATTCAACTCTTCTTGACTCCATTTGGGGTTTTCTTGGCAAAGATACTGGAGTGGTTTGCCATTTACTTTTCCAGCTCATTTTACAGATGAAGAAACTGAGGCAAATGGGATTAAGTGAAGTGACTTGCACAGAGTCACATGCCAGTAAGTGTCCAAGGTCAGATTTGAACTCAGGGAGATTAGTCTTTCTTACTCCACGACCGGCACTTTATGCACTATGGTGCCACCTAGCGGCCCTGTCCCCAGTGTAGCAGTTGCCATGTACACCTTAATCCATAAGTCAAACTAGATGTAGTTTGAATGAATGGAATACGACAACGAAGCTTCTCATGACCTTTTCAAGAAGAGATCTGTTGGAAGAGAGAATATAAGACCCTGAGCACTGCCCCGCCCTAGGACCAGGAACCTTATTTTTTTTTTCTCTAGGATGTAATAATTTTTTTTTCAGAGCGAGGTGATATTGATGGTCAATGAGCTTCTGCTTTGCCATTGTTAAAGGCTGGCTCCTATTTCAGATACAGGGAGAGGAAAAGGAGTAAACATTTGCATAGGGCCTATTATGTACCAGGAACTGTGCTAAGCACTTTACAAATATTATCTCATTTAATCCTCACAACAATGCTGAGAGGTAAGTGTTATTCTTGCCATTTTAAAGTTGAGGAAATTGAGGTAGAGAGACATTAAATGACCTGCCCAGAGTCATACAGCTAGTAAGCATCTGAGGCTGGATTTGAACGCCGGTCTTCCCGTTTCCAAGCCCAGAACTCTATCCGCCGCACCACTAAGTAGATCCCAGAATCACAAAATTTAGAACTCGTGCCCTACTTTTATACCTGCCATACTGAAATTCAAGATCAATAAAATATCAGTTGAGGGTTTAATTATTTACATTAAAAAATTATTCCAAATCAGAAGGCCTGGGTTCTGTTCCCAGCTCTGTTATTAACTAGCTGTATGACTTTAAATAAATCAATTTTCCTTTCCGAATCTCAGTTTCCCTATCTGTAAAATGAGGGAATTGGATGAGTACATTGGACTAAAGTCCCTTTCAGCTCTAATAGTATGATCCCCGCTTTTCACAGTAAAATTCATTCAATGATTCCTTTAAACAGTAAGTTCCTTTCATCCACTCAGATTTACGTAAACCAGTTTTTAGCTACTACACAGATAGGGTGAGGAATAAGGACATGTAAAACTGAATTTGAGCGGATACAAATCAGAAAGAAAAATTCTATGTATATGTGTGTATGTATACATAAGTGTATGTTTGTGTGTGGGTGTATATATGTATTATATTTATATACACACATATATGTATATAGATATATAATACACATACATACACACACATATATATATGTACATACACACACACACATACATAACCTCAGAGATGACTGGGGAAATTAATGGGCATACAAGATTCCCTAAGGACAAAACTGGATTTTTGTGCAACTTTTCAAGGACTCTTCCACTGCCCAAGGCCACATATAGCCGTAGTAACTCCTGGGAGGGTGTATTTTCTCCTCCATTGCTAGTGAGGCTGCCTGGATCAGCTGAACTTACTAAACACAGCTAACTGTCTTTTGAGGTCCACTCAGACATACCTCTTTCCTTTGACACTTCAACAGTTCCTTCTTTTCTCCCTTTCATGGTCCCCCACTGTCACACCTGACCCTGCCTTTCTCCTTTCAGTGCCCAATTTTTGTAAAAAAGAAAAACAAGCCTTGGTGGGCTCTGTTCCAGGAGAAACCTTAAATTGGGCTCTCTCTATTGACTCCCACCCACATCCCCCCCAGCTCTGGGCTCAGGATGGCTTGTGAGAAATGTGGGTCTCAGAGTGAAAAGAAAGACGCCTCAGAGACCCTTTCTTTCAGCCAATTAAGTTACATTACAATACACTCGGGATTATAATCAGCATGCAGCCGATTAAGTAACCTCCCAAGAAGCTAGACGCAAAAAGGTAGAAGATTGGACTTGCTCCCCAAGGAAATTCACTGTTCACTGGCTGCTCTGCTTTCTGTTGAAACACATTGGAATAGCATGCAGTCCTCCCTTCCTCCCTCCCCCAACCTCTCTCCAGTCACCATGCACACACACACACACACACACACACACTCTCCTCCTGTACACCAACCCATACATGCCTTAATTAATAAATGGATGTGTGCTTGGCAAGGTCAGGCAGGGCATGGAGGGCCGAGGTTGAGGGAGTGTCAGGCTTCCTGAACGAAAGGAGCAAGGCTAAGTGTTCGGGCCCAGATGGCCTCTTGGAATTTACCTTCTAATCCTCACATGGCAAAGAGGCAAAAGTTGATGATCCCCGTGAATGGGATTCTCTTCCTCGGGCATCTTTGAAAAAGAATCTGCCTCTCCTTTCCGAGCTCTTTGCTCCAATTGCCTGCCAGAGGATTTGACCAAAAATAAAGGGCAAGCCATCGGGTTGGGTTTAGTTTGTCTTTAATCAGATGTTCAGCGTCTGATTTCCTTCCTTCCTTCCCCACCCCCAGATGTTGGGTATGAGTGTGCATGTATGTTTGTGTGTGTGGACAATAGGAGGGGGTGGTATAGGGCTTTCTAATTTACTTGCAATGGCTCCTGGGTCTGTCACTCTTTTTGTTCCCTCCATCTCATAAGTGAAATTCTCCTTTCTGACCCACACAGTGGATCTTTTATCCACACCGCAGCCTTTTCCTTTACATATTCTGCCCTCATTCTCAGTGCAAAATGAATGCAGAATATGCAGGAGCAGGCTGTGGTGTGAATCAGAAAGGAGAGTTATAGAAACTGGAGAGGCAAAAGATGGAAAATTCCCATTAGTGTAGAAGAAATTGAAGCTCCCACTTCTGTCCTCATGCTCTGCAAAGAACACTTCCCTTCTTTCGTGTGTGTGTGTGTGTGTGTGTGTGTTTGTTGGGGGGGGAGGTATGACTGGTCATATCTGACATGCAAACAAAATAGAGATATTCTGTAGAAATAGTCCCTGAAGATTGTGCATTTTGTCAACTGGTTCTTCCTTCTCTGACAGTGGTTGGAAGCTAGGATGGCTGCTGCTATATGAGGAAGCTTTTGCATGTTTTATGAGATTCTCTGAAGTCGCCACCTTCACAGTATCTGATACCTAAAGAGTTACCAACTGGGGGGAACGGATCTCCATTTATTAGAACACACTTGATAGTAACTCCACTGAGAGCAGAAAGCCAGCCTGGGAAGTCTCTGCCAAAGAGTGGGCCATTGTTCTCCTATCACAGGAGCAGAGACAGAAGGCAACTTGTGAAACTAGCAGCTCACACTGGGAAGAAGACATCCACAAATTAAACTTGCTCTGTCTCAAGGTCAGGCTTGAATGTGCCCAAACACAAATAACCTCTGTGCCATAGCCATGCTATCCAAACTGGCAGCCTTAGATATTTAGAAATGAAAGTCGAACAGAAATGGCCCTGGCATCTTTGCAAGATTCTCATATTCATCTATACATTCGGCTAAATCAGCCTCAAATTGGACCATCTATCAGTATGACCATTTGTCTGTGGTAGAAAGGATAGTGGGTTTGGAGTCTGAAAACGCAGGTCTGAGTATTGTCTCTGATACTTGTTGCCTTTGGGAATTTGGGTACATTACTGAATCCCCATGAACCTCAGTATCCTTATCTGTAAAATGGAGATAATAATACCTAATGATATTCTGAGGATCTTTGAAAACTGCAAGAGCTAGCCAGATGTAAGGCATAGTCCAATGATAATGTTGATGGCTATGACAAAATGTGACGGATTTGGAATGTCCATTGGAAACTCCTACTATAATAAAAATACACAAATTCAGCCCTCATGGGATGGGACTCAAATTTCAATTTTAACTTTTAATAGGTAAAAGATTTAATTGTGGCAAATGCATTTGGAGGCATACACACACATATATGTGCATATATACATATACATGTATATGCATATACACACATACACAAACTCACATATGTGTGTATGTATACATATACACACGTATAGTAGGTTGCACAGTGGATAGAGTGACAGACCTGGGATGAGTAAGCCCTGAGTTCAAATCTGTCCTCAGATACTTACTAGCTGTGACAAGTCACTTAACCTTGTTTGCCTTGGTTTCTTCATCTGCAAAATGAGCTGGAGAAGGAAATGGAAAACCACTCCAGTATCTTTGCCAAGAAATATGAAGAGGTGGACATGACTGAATAACAACACATTATACACATTATATATTATACAAATAGATAAGTGTGTGTGGCACACACACAAACACACATATGTATATATAATATACATACATGTATTTATAAACAAGACATTGAAATGAGGCAAAAAGAAAAAAATGCACAAGGCTCTTACAGTTAAGAATTAAATCTTGGTAGCTACTGAGTAGACTGATTGCAATTACAAAATCCTGGCTTCACTTTTTATACTTCAACGTATCCCTGATCGCCTCGGCATGGCTATTCGTCCTAGCAATGAAAGTTGTTATCAATCAAATCTGATTCATGATTATTTCCAAGACCTCCATAAAGAATTGATCCATTCTGGGGAGGATTCTGGGAAGATGGTGGAGTAGGTCAAAAAAAATTCCCAGCTTTCAAGATTTTTCCCCACAAAAGAATTAAAATAGCACCTCAGGACAAACAAAGTATGGATGGAGACAAAGAAGAATAGGGGCACAACCAGGGTCTTCCTGGGACAATTTGAGAAGATTCAAAGAAAAATCCCAGAAAGAGGTTTGGTCCTGCAAAGAGTAAACACCTCCAGAGTACAGACCATTTTAACAACAAGCATTAAGTCCTGGGGTTAGTTGGATTGAAAGGATGCCTTGGGACAGCCACAAGAACTTTTCACCCCCGGGATAGTGAGGGGAGTTGGGCATTTGAGCCCAGGAAGATTGAGAGAACCTCTGCTGATGAGGAAGGCCAGATCCAGCCGTGCTGCAAAGAGTGATGAGGGTGAGAAGGAACCAGCACAAGCCCGGGGTGAGTGCAGAAGCAGTGGGCCAGAAAACCCTGGCTGTGGGCACTTACAGGAGGTTGGAGGTTGGCTTTGGTTCCAGGTTAGAGGAGAGAACTGAAGATCTGATGCAAGAGGCACTATTTCCCATACCCCAGGGCTAGAGGTGATTACAAAAATCAAGTAATTACCACAAAAAAAATGCACAGGCAAAGGAGAAAGGATCCAACAATAGAAACCTATTATGGGAATAGAGATGGCTGGGGTTCATCTTCAGAGGAGGGTATTGAAGTAAAGAAACCCCAAAAGAGATCATCAAATGGTCACCTGCCCAAAAAGAATTTATAGACAATCTTAAAAAAGACTAAAAATCAAATGACAGAGATGGAGGAAGAACTAAAAAAAAACCCAATAAATAAAAAGAATAATCCAAGAAAAACAAGAAGATTATGAAAGGAAAGTTAACCAATTAGAAAAGGAGATCCAGAATCTTAAGGAGGAAAATGACACCTTGAAAATTAGAATTGGGCAAAGTGAAGCCAGTGAAATTATAAGAGATCAAGAAATAATTGAACAAAACATGAATAATGAAAACATAGAAGAGAAAGTGAAACATCTTACAAGAAAAACAACAGATTTGGAGAATAGATCAAGAAGAGACAATATAAAAATAATCAGACTAACTGAAAATTATGATCAAAAAAGCATCTTGATACAATAATACCAGAAATAATTAAAGAAAATTGTCCTGAAGCATTAGAACAAGGCAGGGAAGTAGAAATAGAGAGAATCCATCACACGCCACTTAAAAGAGATTCAGGAGGAAAACTCGTGGGAATATCACAGTAAAATTCCAAACCCCCAGCTCAAGGATAAAATGTTAAAAGCATCAAGATTAAAGCAATTTAAATATGATGGTACCACAATCAGAATTACACAAGACCTAGCAGCACAGACAGTAAAGGACCACAGGTCTTGGAACACAATATATCAAAGAGCAAAAGACCTCGGGCTCTAGCCAAAGATATCATGCTCTGCAAAGCTTAGTTTTATTTTGCATGAAAAAAAAATGGACATTTGATAAACTTTTAAACTTTCAAGACTTTGTAAAAAAATCCTCAACTTAATAGAAGATTTGACACACAAGAACCAAGAGAAACATAAGGTATATACCAAAGGCTAATTATAAGGGATTCATGAGGACAGACTGTTTACCTTTTATATAATGTAAAATGTATGTCTAAGATTCTTATTAATAACTGGTGGGCTCAAAAGAAAGACTGAGGTAAACCTGACTATAATAAGAATTTTAAAAAGTAAAACTATTTAGGAACAGCTAAAAAGAGTAACTATTTTATACAAATGAGGTGCAAAAGGAAGAAAGGATACAGAGGAATTAGATGGGGGAGGAGGGCTGGTAATTCTGGTAACCTACTTTCATGGGGAATGGATTTAAGAGGGAATAATACATATATATTTAGAAGAGTATAAAAGTCTTCTAACTTTAGAAGAAATAAAATAATAGGGGCATAGAGAGGGGGGGAGCACAAGGGAGGGATCTTTAGAGGAGAGAATGAGGGAATAGGGAAAAGAGGGGTATAGAGAGGTAGAGCCAAGATGGCGGCTGGAAAACAGGGACTAGCGTGAGCTCCCCGCCAAGTGCCTCCAAAAACCTATTAAAAATGGCTCTGAACCAATTCTAGAACTGCGGTATCCACAAAATAGCATAGGGAAGCAGGACTCTAGCCCAGGACAGCCTGGATGGTCTCTGGGTAAGGTCTATCCCACATGGAGCTGGGAGGGGAGGGGAGCAGAGCTGAGAGGACCAGAGCCCAGCGTGGGCGGTGCAGAGCGACCAGACCAGGAGATGGGTGGAGCGTGTCCTAGCGCCCTGAATCAGCGAACTGCAGCAGTTACCAGACTTCTCAACCCACAAACACCAAGGACAACCCACTAACCAAGGTTAGTGGGAGAAGCTGCAGGGGACTGGGATAGAGTTTGCTTTTTGGCCACCGCCCCAGGGCAGCAGAGGTGGGGCAGCTACAAAACTATAGCTGCAGTTGCTTCTGGCCCCAGGCCCACCTGGTGGGAGGAATTAAGTGGTGGATCAGAGTGTGAATGAAGAGCCTGCTGATGATCTAAGTCCAGTCCAGGTTGGGGGTTCTTGGGGAAGGAGGAATGCTGGTATGGCAGAGCTGGCGCATCCCCCCAGGCTTGAAACATAGAACTGTTTAGTCTACAAGCAGTCATACCCTGCTGAAAAACTCAAGGGTCAAGTGAGTTGGCTGGGAACATGGCCAGGCAGCGAAAACGTACCCAGATTCAGTCTCA
>JAQQSZ010011302.1:0-12287 GCA_028646595.1 Phalanger gymnotis | reverse complement strand
TGGCCATGTTCCCAGCCAACTTACTTGACTCTTGAGTTTTTTCCTCAGGGTATGACTGCTTGAAGAGTAGAAAGTACTTTGTTCCAAGCTTGAAGGGATGTACTGTTGTTTCCAGAGCTATTTCTATACAGCCAGTTATGCCACACCAGCCCTCCTCCTTCCCCAAGAACCACCAACCCGTACCTGACGAAATCTTAAGCAGGCTCTGCACTCCTGCTCTGATCTGCCACTTAATTCCTCCCACCAGGTGGGCCTGGGGCCAGAAGCAACTGTGGCTGTAGTTCTATAGCTGGGCCACCTCTGCTACCCCTGAGGCATATGGCTTAACTATGAACTCCTTCCACTCTGTTCCTGCAGCTTTTCCCATTAACCTTCTCTGTTGTCTTTGGTGTTTGTGGGTTGAGAAGTCTGGTAACTGCCACAGCTCACTGATTCAGGGTACTAGGGCTTGTTCCACCCAGCTCCTGGTCTGGTTGGTCTTCCCACCACCCACACTGAGCTCCACCGAGCTCTGTTCTCCTCTGATCCCAATTCCGTGGGTGGTAGACCTCACCCAGCGACCATACAGGTTGTCCTGGGCTGGAGCCCTGCCTACCTCTCCTATTTTGTGGGTTCCACAATTCTAAAATTTGTTCAGAGCCATTTTTTATTGGTTTTTGGAGGGACCTGGTAGGGAGCTCATGCAAGTCCCTGCTTTCCGGCCACCATCTTGGCTCCGCCTCTAAATGAATGTCTTAATAGACTTCTCAAACTTAATGTGTCCAGTATAAAACTCACTGTTTTTTCTCCCAAATCTTCTCTTCTCCTAAATTTTCCCTTTACTGCCAAGGGTAATGCCATCTTCCCAGTCATACAAGCTCATAACCTCTGTTTTATCATCTACTCTATGCTGGTACTGCTACACATATCAAATATGTTCCCAAGTCTTACTGCTTCCACCTTTACAACATTTCTAATATATGTTCCTTATTCTCCTATCACATAGCTACTACTCTTTTACAAGCTTTCATTACTTTATACTTGGACTATTTCAGTAGCCTATTGCTTGGCTTCTCCCCTTCCAGTTCATCCTCTTCTTAGTTGTCAAATTGATTTTCCTAAAGTACAGATCTGACCATATCATACCTCACTTCTATTATAAATAGCATTTATATAAGCACTTTAAGATTTGAAAAATGCCTTACACATGTTGTCTCTTTTTATCATAACAACTCAGAGATACATGCGATTTTTATCCCCATTTTACAAATGAGGAAACTGAGTCAGACAGCAGTTAAGTGGCAAGGTCACATAGCTAATAAATATCTGAGGCTGACTTTAAACTCAAGCCTTTCTGACTTCAGATCCATCACTCTATCCACTTAGCCATGTAGATGCTTATTACTTCCACCATCAAAGATAAGATCCTCTGCTTGACGTTAAAAGTCCTCAGTCTGTTCCCATCCTATATTTCCAGTTTTCTTACACTTTATTTCTCTCCATAGACTCTATAATCTAGCCATATTGACCTTATTTCTATTTCTTCCATACAGTATTCTAGCCATTCTCTACGACGTAATGTTCTCTCTCTTCACCTCTGCGTATTGGGTTCCCCTGGCTCCCTTCAAGACTCAGCTCAAATCTCATCTTCTGAAATAGACTCTGCCTCCCCCCACTGTTTTCAAGCCTTCTCTTTGTGATTCTTTCAATTTACTATCTCTTTATATTGTATATTCATAATGTTCACATTTCCTCAGTTAGAATGTGAGCTCCTTTAGGTCTCTATCCTATTTATTACCAGTGCTTAGCACAGGGCCTGGCATATAGTAAGCACTTAATAAATACTTAATGACTGACAGACTAGAAGTAGAGTAGAATAATGTATTGATAGATGTCCTCTGGAGCCTGAAAGACCTGTGTTCAAGTCCCATATCTGTCATACACTAGGCAAGATGCTGAACCTCCCTGTTATCCAGGCAACTCTCTAAGTCAGTTTTAGAAAAGATATTGGTAGAGGGAGGTTCCTTATCTGGGAATTCCATATGCCAAAGTAATGAAACTCACTATCATCCATACATGTACTACTATGTACTAATAATTATAGATATTTTACAATTTATGGAAAAAAGTAAAAAAAAATTAAAAAGAATGAGATAAAGATGAAATGATCATCTCTCCTAGAATAGGGAACCACTGGAGGTTGAATGTGTGGTCAAATGTTCAGACCTGCAATTTAGGAAAACCACTTTGTCTGCTATGTAGTTGATGCTTGGAGTGAGGCGAGCTTTAAAGCAGGGAGCCCAAGTTAAAGGTCATTGCAATGGTCCAGTTGTGAGGTGACAAGCACCTGAAGTGATGGCTCCGTAAGTATGGAAAAGGAGATGAATGCAAAAGATGTTATGGAGGTAGAAATGATAAGATTTGGAAAGTGATATGCTGGGGTGGGTGGTGGTGAGCAAAAGTGATGAGTTGAGGATGACACTGAGGTTTCAACCTGGAAGGATGCCCTAAGCAGAAACTGGGAATTTTGGAAGGGGGCATATTTGTGGGGTGAAGAGAATGTATCTAATAATCATCTATTGCTATTTACTCTATGCTTCTTATTCTTTCCCATCTTAAAATGAAAAGTGTATGTGAAGCTTACTCATTGACTACTATGGGCCTGGAAACCCCATGGACAGTACAGTCCACAGGGTCATGAGGAGTCAGACTGAACAGCAACAGATAGCTCTGTGTATTGAAGTTGGAGCAAATTTCCTCTTTGTAAAGGTGACATGTTAGACTTATGGGTAAGAAATGTTACATGCTCCAACACATGCAGTCATTTTATTGGAGAGATTTACTCGACTTCTGTGTGGAGGAACATGGGAGTTAGATGCCCATCATTTGGGTAATGGGTAAATAAATCATGGTACATGAATGTAATGGAATACTACTGTTCTATAAGAAATGATGTGTGTGATGAATAGAGAGAAGTATTGAAAGATCTATATGAACTGATGCAAGGTGAAGGGAGCAGAGCCAAGGGACAATATACACCGTAACTACTAGAATGGAAATGGACGTAACTACACACCAAAAAATAAAAAGTGCATCTCACAAAATTATAAAGATAATAATTATATACTGTCCATGGGGTTTTCTTGGCCCATAAGTTTCAACCTGGAAACTTTGATGATGTAAGAAATGGAAAACATTAAAAAAATTAAATAAATATGGCAGCAACTTCATAAGATGCCTGCCCTGGGACTATCAGAGGTCTTCCACCGTTGTTAGCCCACCAAACAACAACATTGGTGAGGGGTGGGGGGGAGGGCGGATTGTGGGAGCCGGTGGGGGAGGAATAGTGCTATAGTGCACAGTTTCACAAGTACAACTGATTCAGGAGGAAGTTTGTGCTTCTACCCAATCACAACCATGACAAAACAAGATGAGGTAGAAAAATCACATGCAGCCATCTTCAAAGGAGAAAGCCTCAAGGAGGAAGGATACATCAGACAATGACTTTGACGAAGCCTTTGGGAGTGTGCCACCTGATTTTCATATAAGACTCCTGACTTGAAACCATTTCTATTCTCATGTCTGCCTTGCGTCTCAGATTCAGTGTTCCCAGATGATCTGGCAACATCTCTGATTAGGATCTTTCATGGATACTCATGTCTTTGTCACTCCTTGTCCAGGGGGACAGATTTTTTTTTTCTCAGACCCAAATGACTTAGCTAATTACCATCAGATATCATGCCTACTTCAGGGCATCTGTCATCAACCATCTTCAGTGGATTATTAGCCTACTGAATTTTTGTTTGTCCTTTTACCCTTGACTGGGAACTTGCTATCCCCTGAACTAGCCTGTTCCATTTTGGGGTGGTTCAGATTCTTTAGGAGGTTTCTCTTTACATTGGATCAAAATCAGATTTTCTGCAACTTCCGTCCCCCAGGACAAAGGAGAACAACTTCATCCTTCTTCCATAGATTAGCCCTCCAAATAATTGGGGGCAGAGAAAGGGAGCACGTTACCCTAATTCTTCTGTTCTCAAAACTAAATATCTTTATTTCCTATGATTAATATGTATACGGTGTACTTTTGATGTCCTTAATTTTCCTGGTTGCCTTACTGTAGATGAGCTAGCTTTCCAATGTCCTTCTTAAAATATGTCATCGAGGAATACAAATAATACTTCATTTAATCACCATGGGGCTTTGGTAGATAATAACCAAGTCCTATTCAGCAAAAATAATCCAACATTGGACTTGCCCTGAGTTCATCCTGGTGGTTACATATCCTATCCCACTAAGTATAAGAACTAAAAAAAAAAAAAAAACAAAACCCAAAACTCTAAGCTCTCTCTCAGGCTCAGAGAGTGGACAACCTTTAATTCCTTAGTGCTCTTTTTTCCCTGTGTGGTGACACTGACTTGCTATTTGAATCAATGTTGCATGGATCTACTCAATCAAAAATCAGCCTTGAGATCACACCTCCAGACGAATTCTTGTTTTTCCCTAAATTGGACATATTTCAGTGACTTCTAGTCATGTGACCATGACTTTACCATGACATAATGGAGCCTACATTCTGTAGAAGTTGACCAAGACACCTAAATGCATGTAGTGTTTTTCCTTTTGGCATAGAATCAGTAACAATAAGCAAATTTGTATTGCAGGATGACAATTCAGGAATTCATAATAAAACATCCACAAAGCTTCCAAGAATAGGAAAATATTAATTGCATTGTATCCTGCCCTCATCAGATCTCATCTGGAATATCGTATTTATTTCTATACAATATGGCTCGGGAGGGATATTGATATGTAGGAAAGTTTCCAAAAGAGGGCAGTTAAGAAGGTGAAGGGCCTGGTGTCCGTGCCACATGAAGATCTCTTCAAGGAACTGGGTATATTGAGCCTGGAGAAGAGAAAACTCAAGAGGAACATCCTAGTTGTCTTTAAATATTCGAAGAGCTGTTATGTAGAAGGGGCTTGTTTTCTTTGTCTTCAGAGGGCAAGACCAAGAGCAATGAATAGTAGTTGCAAACAGGAAAACGTAGACTTGATGTCAGGAAAAATCTTAATAATTAGAACCACCCAAAAGTGGAATGGGGATTCCTCAAGAGGTGGTGAGTTCCCCATCTTTGGAGGTATTTAAGGAGAGGCTGAATTATGACTTTTGTGGGGATTTTATATGGGGGATTCCTTTTTATATGTGGGTTGCAGTAGATAGATGGCCACTAAAAATCTGTGCCAGCTCTAAAATTCTGTGATTTTGTGATTCTGAGAGCTAGTGGTCAAGGGCACAGCTAGGTAGCCATGACAATTGCACTTAGGGACTCAGACATAAACTGAGAGTGTCTGAGAGTGAGGATCCTAGGTGATAGATACGGTTGGGAATGGCCCGACAGCTGAAATTCAGAGCCTGTGAGTCCAGAAATTGAAAGTTAGGGCCCTGGTGCTTAGTGTTCTTTCTCCTGAATGAACTTCCTACTATACGTATTGGGGTAAGATTTGTGGCCAGGTGTCCTCTAGTGTCTCAAAACAACATATTGCAAAATGGAGAGAACATGTTGTTAAGCTTTAACATTTAATTTCCGTTTGGTACAACTTAACTAGATCTTGGGCAGCTGAACTGATATCTGGGCTTCTGTTTTAAAGGAAATTGCCTTACGTGTATGTCAAGGAGAGAACGGGAGATACTGGTCAAAATAATGGCTACCCACAATAAACCACGCATCTTTTTCTACCCTGACCTATGCTGCTTGTCGATCGGTTTTTTATCCTACAGATGTAGAAAGATGAGGATGTGTAAAGTGTCAGGAAATGACTTGAAGCCAAAAAAAAAAAAAGCATTTCCTTGCACAAAAAGACAATGTTTTCCTCTCATCCAGTTTGGTCACTCTGATCCAGGAAGTAACATCAGAAAACAACCTACTTCTCAATGTGTATTCATTTTTAATATAAAAGTTGCACCAGAATTGAAAATTAATCCGCATACAGTATCTATTGCCATATAAGCTTAACACATATTTCCCTAGTGCAGTTGTTTCCCAGGGAGCTTAGTCCTAATTATTTAACGCTTTCAAAGTCAATAAATTACTGGGAGGGGGGCCAGGAAGCCTGTTGTGGGTGAAATTTCCTTGTGAAATGAGAGTCATCTCATGGAGTGAGAAGTTGCAACAAGGTATGATTTAATAATAGCAAGTAATATATTTAAATTACTGTTTAGCAATGTATTGCCTGATATTAAACTGGCTTCATCTAAATGCTGTGTCCTCGGTTTAAAAGGACATTGTTAAACCCCCTAGGACCAGAGCAGGCCTTTTCTCTACCTAATTAAATTAAGTGTAGTGTACAGTGCCCTTCTGCAAAGATTAACAGAATGCATTTCTTGTCAGTTTAAGTGTTGCCTGTGGCAGGATTTTTTTTTTCTAATTTAATTAAAAGCTGTTCTTTTATGAGGAACAAGCCTGGAGCATAATTCCTCTTACATCCGTTTACATTTCTAAAGCTTGCTTTGGAGAGAGGGAGAATAAAAAGGGAAAGAGTAGAGAAGAGTAGGGACCCAGCTATGAGTTCACATCAAGGGGTTTCCCCATTCCTCATGGATGTCAGAAAGCTCCCAGCAAAACCTGAAGTGAATGGAAGGAGACATACCAGGAATCTGGCAAGGCAAGGTTACTGCCCTCCACCTGAGGCCCAGTCAGCCAGTCAGTGGATGGCCTTGACAAAATCCTGGGTCTTTGCCAAATCAGTAATTATGCCGTGAACTCAGCACATATTCACGAACTTGCGGGGCTGCTGGGTCCTTCAAAGCGTGTCATTGGCTGTGTGACAGAAGTAGGGAAGCCAAGCCAGAACTTGCAGTCTGTTACAACATGAAAAGCCATGCCTAAGTCAGCAATGTCATATTGGAAAATCAGCTTGCTCTCTGGGAAGGTCGCCTTTCAACGGATGAGAACCTATATGTGTGACACACTGTGCTAGGCACTAAAGGACAAAGGGAAAGATGCACACATACATACATGAAGACACACATACATGTCCTTCTCTCAAGATACTTATGATATATGATAGATGGGATGGCCAAATATATAACTAAGGAGAAAATTAACTAGCAATTCTGGCACTTGGACAAAGCTGGGGTAGGAAAACGGATTGTTACCTGAGAAAATACTTCACTCTCCCTCAATTTCGAATCAATATGATTTTTTACCCAGTGGTTTGGCTGCCATTTTCCCCAACTGTTGGAAAGGTCTAAAGTGCCCAGAAATGAGTCCAGAGAAGTATGCCCCAACCCCAGAAAAGTGAGGCCTATACAGGGCCACCTTTTAGAAAATGGAACATGATCTTGGCACACATTTACCTAATGGTCATCCTGAGGCTCTCTGGGAATTTTCAATCACCAGGGCATTCTGTCCAGGGTGACCTGATCTTCCCAGTAGACTCTTTTCGCATCTGCTCATCATCTTGGGGACAATCTGCCTGAGGACCTAGAGTGTTCCATTGCTTTTCTTCCTTCCTGCGGTAAAGGCCTAGTTGGTCTTCCCTAAACAGGATTCTGCAATTTACTATGACTCTTGGGAGATTGACTTGGGTGTCAATAAGCACTTAATAAAGACTTCACTGTGCTAAGTACTGAGGCTACAAAGAAAGGCCAAAAAAGAAAAACAAGCAAACCACAGTCCTTGGCCTTAAGGAGCAGCATATTCTAGTGACAAATACAAAGGAGACATAAAGGAAAAGGAATCTTAGGAGAGAAACTTCACAGGGGGCACATGGAGGGTATGGAGTTGGGGGGGGGTCGGAGAAAGTTACCTTCTGGTGGTGTCTGAGTCAGGCAGGCCCTGTGGGAAGGGAAAGACCTTAGTGGTCCATTCAGTAGCATCTCAATGGTATGAGAACATTCTCAGGCACTTTTAGAGTGATGATGGCCCCTCAGGTATAAATTAAGGAACCTGACAGAATTCCTGAGAGCTTTTCTGAGTCCTCTGGAAAAAGAGGTACTCTGGGTGGCAGTGACATTTGTCACTTCAGAACAATTGCCCCAGATGAGATTGTGATTGCTTTCTTACTAAAAGACAAGGACATTGAGAGACAGGGAAAAAGAAAGGAGGTTAGGAAGAGGGATAGCCGTTTGGAAGGGCAAGAAAAGAAGCAAAGAGGAAAAGCAAATTCATTTATAAGTAGGGAGGCCTTTTTTTTTTTTTTGCATATATACCATTTGAGTAGAGGCTACAGAAGCAAACAAATGAATAAATAAATAAATATGTATTATGCATAATACACACATATGTCTATATACACAGATATATACATATACACACACATATATATGTATGTGTGTGCATATATAAAGTATGAATGCATGTATCATATACATATGTATGTATATACATAGACACATGCTTATTTGCCATTTTCTTGCCAATAACTGGCTTGTTTAGAAGGAGGATTGAGAAGGTGGGAGGAGGGGCAATCCCTCATAGCTGCTACGAGCATGAGAATAGCTGGGGACTTTTCAGCTTCCTTTCTTCTGCTTTGGTTTTGGTTCATTCCAATAGCAAACATCCTCTCTGGCTTCAGCGAAAGTGGCAGATGTGTAATTGGGAAGTGCTCCAGGCTTAAGAAGTATGGCATTCAACAGGGGCTTCAGGAAGCGGCTTCCTCTCTCGCCTGCCAAAGATGCCACCAGCTTCAGTGAAGGAATAAAGCAATATTTTCAAGCTGCTGTGAAAAAGGAGGGCGGAGGGAGAGGCAGATATATGAAAAGTGACAGAGAAACAGATAGATGAAAAGTTACCTTCTTTAAACCCAAGGAAAGAGCTAGTTCACCTTTCAGGCATCACGACAGAGAAAATCTCTGTCCTTTTCACTACTGCCATATTGCTCTACAAAGCCAGTCTGCCTACAATAGCATATAGTTTCCACTTCCTATGTCTTGTAGATTAACATGAAAAGTCTGCTCAGACACATACCCAGGGCTAAGAATATTGCCTTTAGCTCTGGGATATTTCTTTGGCTCAGAATAAATAACTCTTTGTACAAAGTTATTTTTAAATGTTCCTTGCTCCTATGGAGAATATGCAGTGGGTTCCTACTTGAACCAACAGTTTTGCAATGATTTTTTTTTAACAGTACCTACGATTTCAGTGGTTTCCAACAAGGAACTCTCTCTGCCAATGCAGATCAACACCTTCTCCACTATTTGTAGTCTCAGTTCCCTGGGGACATTGAGATAATTGACTTGTCTACAGTCACACAATCAGTATATGTCAGAAACAGGACTTGAGAACAGGACTTCTAGACTTAGAGGCTAGTCCTCTATCAATGGCCAGCCTGCACCTCATAGTTACAGTGATTATATATGTATGTATGCAAGTAGGTATGTATGCAAGTAGGTATGTATGCATGCACAGACATACATATGTACGTATGCATGTATGTGTGCATGTCTGTATGCACATGTATATATGCATGTGTAAATGCATATGTCCAAATGTAGACATGTGTGTGCCTGTGAGTATTTTCACACATGTTTATATATGTACATGTATATATCATATGAATTTGAATGTGTATATTCACACATATACATACACAAAACAGTACCTGTTGCCTTAAGGGTGTTGGCATGAGATTATAAGAAGCTATTTTACATACATGAACTCATATATGTAATATATATGAACTCATATATGCATATACATTCATATGTGTATGAACTCACATATATATATACATATATATACATATATATGTATATATATATGCATCTGACCTTATAATCTCATATCAACGTCTTGTAGGTGATCAGTATTGTACTTCTTCTTGTCCACTGTGAGGTCCTAGGTACACATCCTCCTTAGCATCGAAGAAAAGGAGACCAACAATGCTTCCTCCAGCCATATTCAGAACTCAACTTAAATGGGGAATTCATGACCTAATAGCCTTCACTCTGACAGCTTGAGTGCTGGGATGGGGACATTCTGTGTTGAATGGGTCTATTATGGAAGAGATAGTGAGTGCCTCTCTTTATGGAAAAGAGGATTTTAACCCTGCCTAAGTGGATGGTGGTGGCCCACTAATAGAGCTGTTGATTCAAGGATGAGTCAAATGAGCCTAAATTAGACAGTATCAGCTAATTTTATTTCATTTCCTCCAATGTCTCTATTACTTCATGGACCGTATACCAATTTTCTGGTGATTCAGCAACCATGTTTTTGATTGCTTCATGTCTAAATAGTATCTGTACTGTCATTTCCTTATGATCCATGACAGTATTTTAGTTCTACTGAAGGATGGTAGAGGTAAAAGCAAAGAGGACTGGGAACAGCCCAGGACTAAGAGTTAGTCGTTTCCTACCACTAGAAAGCTCTAAGACCTTCACAAAATGTATGTAAAGGAGTTTTGTATAATCTCATGCCAATGCATAATAGTCATCTATATCCCATGAGTCTCAATTTTCTGTGTAAAATGAGGCTCATGGGATATAGATGACTATTATTATGTTAAAAACAAATTAAATACTTTACCTTTTCATTCACATCTATAATATTAAAATAATATTATCTAATACTTTTCTCTCATATTTTGCTGTATCCATTATTTTGTCTGTATGAGAATCCCTGCCACCAAATGCTTATTGTATATAATCATGTCTTTTTTGATCCTTGTCCATGTCTTAACACATCCTCTGCAGAGACTCCATCTGCCATTCTGGAGACCTTTCTCTAGGTCTTTTAGTATTTTTTGTGAATATCAGTGAACTGTTCTAGCTGTCTACCTCATATCCCTAACTTCCATTAAATAAGTAGCTCCTCTCCTTTTTTTGGTTACATATGTATTTGATAAAGCCTTTTGTATTGTTGGTACTCTGAACAGGTAGGAGGGAGACCATAAGCCTGTCATTCTTTATATAACATTTATATTTGTCTATACTTTATATAGTCTTTATACTTACCTAAATTTGGGTCATATTTCTGCTATTTTGGGTATTTGTGGATGATATGGAATTTAGGGAGAAAAAGGAGTAGAATTTGCATACCAGTAGTTAAAAGCTGGCCACTGCTTATCTTTTAATTTGCTTTTAGGAGGATGTTTAAACTCTAGTGAACCAAAGAGATTGAGTAAAGATTCTAATTTCATTGTAGTGTATCTCTGGAGACCTCCTCTATATTACTCTGTGTTTCCATGGAGAAGCCATCATCTGGTAGGATAGCTCAAGAAGTCACGTAGTGTCAGTTATCCACTACCGTCTGCATCACCTTGGGTGTCAGGAATGTTGTAGATACATTTGGCCCAGCCTCATGTCTGAGATCAATCTGGTATTAGATGGAGTCTGTGATCATAAAATCTTTCTCATGAAAAAAAGGCTGCATCTCAGATACAACATAGTTCTGACACTCTATACTAAATTTGTAAGCTTGGATAGCTTGGGATATCACATATGTCACTTTTCACATATCAGACATCATTAGTAATCAACAGATGGAGTAAGAGAAATGATTTAGTCATCAGAGTATAAGTCACTAGGTCAGGAAAAAGAAATAGATGAAGAATTCAAGGAAAAGAGAGGAAGTCTGATACGCCATGGATTTATTTCAGGGTGGGAAAAATGCATCATTATTTTCAATAACCTCTACCTGAAATTTAGCATTTCTTTCAATTATGACTAAAAATATTCTGAGAAGGGTTCCATTGGTTTTTACCAAACAGAGAAAAGGATCCATGATAAAAAGTTTATAAGAACCATTGCTTTAGAAGAGGATATAGGAGTGATGGGTCATTTCAGTTATCCAGACATCTTCCAAAGCTTCCACTAGTCCCTTGCCCTTTCTGCCCCCAAAACTGAGCTGTTCATAATTTCTTGATTTTCTTTACTTTCTTCAACAATGGATGAACAAAAAAGAGAAATTCCATTTTTAATTTAATTCTTATTATTAGGAGTTAATTTCTAAGGTGGCAAAGATGTGTATTTTTGCAGAGAAATAGAGGAAATAGCCTCTCCCTCTCTGAGTTTATTGTTACAGAGCAGATTAAAGGCAGACATAGTCCAAGTTATGTCTTCAATTTCAGGTTTAGAGGAATCATAGATGGGATCCCATGAGCTAAAATTCTATAGGGGAAGTTACTTCAGGAGGCACAAAATGTTCTTCAGAATGAAATTCTAAGGGGGGCGGAGCCAAGATGGCGGCTGGAAAGCAGGGACTAGCGTGAGCTCCCTGCCAAGTCCCTCCAAAACCTATAAAAAAATGGCTTTGAAACAATTCTAGAACTGCAGAACCCACAGGGTAGCAGAGGGAAGCAGGGCTCTAGCC
>JAQQSZ010011301.1:0-12287 GCA_028646595.1 Phalanger gymnotis | reverse complement strand
TGGGCTTTCTGGGCCTGGAGTCTTTTTGTCAAGATGTTGGAATGGGGAGACTGGTTCAAGTTTTTGCTGCGGTGGGGCCTAAATAAATTCCTTGTTGTTTTCTCCTTAGAGAATCTCTCATACCTTGCGATTTCGGACCATTCAAACATATACATGATTATATTTGAGATCATAAATTCGGCCTTCCTACTACACTCTAGAATATCAGGGCAGTTCTCCTTGATAATTTCTTGAAAGATGATATCTAGGCTCTTTTTTTGATCATGGCTTTCAGGTACAACAATAATTTTTAAATTATCTCTCCTGGATCTATTTTCCTGGTCAGTGGTTTTTTCCAGTGAGATATTTCACATTGTCTTCCAGATTTTCATTCCCTTGGTTCTGTTTTATAATATCTTGATTTCTCATCAAGTCACTAGCTTCCACTTGCTCCAATCCAATTTTTAAGCTACTATTTTCTTCAGTGGTCTTGTGGACCTTCTTTTCCATTTGGCTAATTCTGCCTTTCAAGGCATTCTTCTCCTCATTGGCTTTTTGGAGCTCTTTTGCCATTTGAGTTAGTCTATTTTTTAAGGTGTTATTTTCTTCAGTATGTTTTTCAGTATTTTTTGGGGTCTCCTTTAGCAGGTCATTGACTTGTTTTTCATGGTTTTCTCTCATCCTTCTCGTTTCTCTTCCCAATTTTTCCTCTACTTCTCTAACTTGCTTTTCCAAATCCTTTTTGAGCTCTTCCATGGACTGAGACCAGTTCATGCTTTCTTGGAGGCTTTTGTTGTAGGCTCTTTGACTTTGTTGGTTTCTTCTGGCTGAATGTTTTGGTCTTCTTTGTCACCAAAGAAAGATTCCAGAATCTGAGACTGAATTGGGGTGTGTTTTCACTACCTGGCCATATTCCCAGCCAACTTACTTGACCCTTGAGTTTTTCAGCAGGGTATAACTGCTTATAGAGTACAGAGTTCTATGTTCCAAGCTTCAGGGGGATTCACCAGCTCTGCCACACCAGCACTCCTCCTTCCCCAAGAACCCCCAACCTGGACTGGATTTAGATCTTCAGCAGGCTCTGCACTCCTGCTCTGATCTGCCACTTAATTCCTCCCACCAGGTGGGCCTGGGGCCAGAAGCAACTGCAGCTGTAGTTCTAAAACCGCCCCACTTCCGCTGTCCCCGGGGCAGTGGCTGAATTGCAAACTCCCTGTCCCCAGCAGCTTTTCCCACTAACCTTCTCTGTTGTCTTTGTTGTTTGTGGGTTAAGAAGTCTGGTAACTGCCACAGCTCACTGATTCAGGGTGCTAGGGCACATTCCACCCACCTCCTGGTCTGGTTGGTCCATGCTGCCCATGCTGGGCTCTGCTCTGCTTCCCTCTGCTCCCAGCTCCGTGTGGGATAGCCCTTACCCAGAGACCATCCAGGCCGTCCTGGGCTGTAGCCCTGCTTCCCTCTGCTATTTCGTGGGTTCTGCAGTTCTAGAACTGGTTCGGAGCCATTTTTTATAGGTTTTTGGAGGGACTTGGTGGGGAGTTCATGCTAGTCCCTGCTTTCCAGCTGCCATCTTGGCTCCACCCCTCCTCCACAGTCCCTTATTACAAATAATTTTAATTGCATCATGATCTGAGAAGGATGCATCAACTACTTCTGCCTTTCTGCAATGGATTGTGAGGTTTCTGTGCCCTGGTACTTGGTCAATTTTTGCGTATGTGCCATATACCACTGAGAACAAGTATATTCCTTTGTATCTCCATTTAGTTTTCTCCAGAGGTCTGTCATATCTGCCTTTCTAACATTCTGTTTACCTCCTTAACTTCTTTTTTGTTTATTTTGAGGTTACATTTAGCAAGTTCAGAGAGGGGGCAGGTTGAGGTTCCCCACTAGTATGTTTTTTTTTTGCTATTTCTTCCTGTAACTCCCTTAACTTCTTCTCTAGAAATTTGCATGCTATACTACTTGGTGCATATATATTAAATAATGATGTTGCTTCATTGTCTATGGTGCCTTTTAGCATTATATAGTGTCCTTCTTTATCTCTTTTAATTAAATCTATCTTTGCTTTTGCTTTGTCTGAGATTAGGATTGCGACTTCTACTTTTTTTGCTCTAGCTGAAGCACAATACATTCTTCTCCATCCTTTTACTTTTACCTCGTGTTTCAAATATGTTTCTTGTAAACAGCACATTTTAGGATTATGATTTTTAATCCATTCTGCTATCTGCCTCCATTTTGTGGGAGATATCATCCCATTCACATTCACAGTTATGATTACAAGCTGTGTTTTTTTCTCCATCCTTCCCTCCCCCACCCCCGTTTATGCTTTTATTTCTCCCTCTTCCCTTCCACTCCTAAAAAGCGTTTTCCCTTTGACCACCGCCTTCCTCAATTTACCCTCCTTCTTTATTTCCCTCCCTTATCTTACCGTTTTCCCCTTGCTGCTTCTTCCCTCCCTTCTGACCCCCCCCCTTTTCTTTCTCTTTTCACCTCTTACTGCCTGTAGGACAGGTTTGATTTCTATACTTTTCAGAGTATGTTATTATCTTCTTGAACCAAATCTGATGAGGGTAAAGCTCATATACTACTCTTCTCCCTCCCTTCTTTCCCTCTACTGTAATATGTTTTTGTGCCTCTTCATGTAATGTAATTTACCCTTTTCTACTACCTCCTTAGCTCTTCTCCCAGAACCCTCTCTTTACATCTCTTAATTATGTTTTTTTACCATTATGTCAGTTATTTTATACTGACACCACAGTCTATCCCTTTCAATTGTCATAACTGTATATATGTATATATATATATATATATATATACAAATTTTCCATTGGGTTCTGGCCTTTTCATCAGGAAGGTCTGGAATTCCCTTATTTCATTGAATGTCCATCTCTTTGCCTGAGAAATTATGCTCAATTTTGCTGGATAGTTGATCCTTGGCTGTAGTCCAAGCTCCTTTGCCGTTTCGAATACCGTATTTCAGTTCCTCCTGTTATTTAATGTAGAAGTCGAAAGATCCTATGTGATCCTGACTGTAGTTCCAAGATATTTGAAATGTTTCTTTTTTGGCTGCTTGCAGTATTTTCTCCTTTAATTGATAATTCTGAAATTTGGATATAATATTTCTTAGAGTTTTCAATTTGGGATGTCTTTCAGGGGATGATCGGTGGATTCTCTCAATGACTATTTCTTCCTCTGGTTCTAGGACCTCTGGGCAGTTATCTTTGATAATTTCTTCGAAGATACTGTCCAGGCTCTTTTTTTCATCGTGTCTTTCTGGTAGACCGATAATGCTTAAATTGTCTCTCCTGGATCTATTTTCCAGGTCAGTTGTTTTTCCAATTAGATATTTCACATTTTTTCATTCTTTACATTTTGTTTGACTACTTCTTGATACCTCATAGAATCATCACTTCCACTAGCTCAATTCTAGTTTTTAGTAAATTGCTGTCTTCGTTTTGCTTTTGAGTCTCCTTTTCCAATTGGTTGATTTTATCTTTCCGGGTGTCGTTTTCTCTATTTAGATTCTGAATCTCCTTAGCCATTTTGCCAATTTACTCTTTTTAAAGATTTGATCTCATCAGGTTTTTTTTTCCCATTTTTTCTTTTACCTCCCTAATTTGGTTTTCCAAATCTTCCTTTAGCTCTCCCAGGAGTGCTTTTTTGGGCTTGAGACCAGTTCACATTCCCTTTTGAGGTATCAGATGTGAGTAGAGTGTCAATGCTGTCCTCTTCTGAATTGGTATTTTGATCTTCCCTGTCTCCATAAAAAGAATCAGTGGTCCTCAATTTTTTCATGTTCTTCTTCGTGTTGGTTAGCTTTTTCCTGGCTTTACAGTGTATTTATGCTTTGGTAGCTCAGTGAGCTCTATCCCAGGTTTTTTGTTCTGAGAATTGTGAGCCTAGTTACTGGCTTTGTGTGGTATGGCCTCTGGTTTTCTGATGTGTGGGGAGGGGTCGTCTGGCTGCCAGAAATCTTCTCTTCCCCTGGGGGTGCTCTCCAGCACCAGTGGTCTCAGCTGTTGTATGTGCTGGTCTCTGACACTTCCCCTGGCTGTGCAAAGGCACTTCTGGGTTCCTGGTGTTGACCCTTGCTGGCTTCATGCTTCTGGGATTCAGGAATTCCCACTGCTTGGCTACTGAAGGCCCACTTCTATATCCTCTATTCCAGGGTTTTTCAGGAGGTATTCTCTCTGGGTCAGGGAGGGAGGGAGGGATGAGAGCCATTTATCTGTCCATTATGTCTCCTGGAAGTTCAAGAAGGCAGGTTTCAAACGTTTGGGCTGCAAGCCTCAGGAGTAGATGTCTCACAGCCACAGGCACTGCGCTGCTGCCTCCCATTGCTTCCACAGACTCCCATCCTGTGTTGGGAGGCCTGGGGATCTCCTCTGGTTTTGGGTGCCCAGCTTTCTCCCAGCCTGGATGGCCGGCTGGTTTTCACAGCTTCTTCTGCTTTGATGTGGTCTGGTGCAGCTCAACACACCCAGTGCTCTCCCAGCCAACAGATCCGTCCTGTCAACCTTGTGTATTGTCCTGGCTTGGAAATTTGCTCACTCAGTTTACCAGTGGCTTCTAACTCTCTCAAATCTGCTCAGATCCACTTTTTTAGAGGTATCTAACAGAAATTGTGAGAGAGCTCTGGTAAGATGATGTTTTCATATGGCCATCTTGTCTCCACCAGATTTCTTTATTACTATGATGAAATTGGCTTTCTGGTGTTTGAACAAATGTCTTGGTTTCATCTTTGAGCTGGAGAGTCCATTACACATCTTGTGACTTTGAGCTGGAGAGTCCGCTACATCTTGTGACCTGTAAATATGCTGGTATATTCATGGCAGCCACTGTGAGTATTGCTTTGGTGATATATTTGGCGTCACAAACAGGATCAAAAAACATAAAACCCCTACTTGGAGACAGGATGACTAGCGAATTGGATATCCCAGGAGTGGAGAATTTACCTCATTCTTTCCTGGTGAGAGAATGGGTTAAAAGCACAGGACTCTGTGAAAACTGGGAACAGAGGCTGCAGAAGGGAGCACCTAGAGATTTAGAAAGATGTTTGCAAGAAATACCAATAGAATTAGGGAAAGAAACGGGAGGAGTGTTTTGGAGAGCCTGGGCCTTGTTTATAAGTTATCATATTGTATGTGAAAGTAGAGACAAATTGGTGGAGGAAAAGGTTCAGATGAAGAAAGAGTTAGCTGATTTGCATGAGAAGCTTTCTATGCCATAGCATTCCAACTTTCCTTTAGAAGAGCAAGCTACAAAGTTTCAGGTGGCAGAAGATAAAGCAACTGTGAGTTTAGCTCAGAAAAAGAAGGGAAAAGTTAACAAGAGGAATGTACATGCAGCCCTAGAGCAGGCTGGACCAGATTGGGACCCAGACATCTGGTAGGAAGACTCGTGGTAGGAAAATGAAGCAAAGTTAGATGAGGAGGCTCCAAGGAATGCAGAAGTTCACCTAATACTATGAAGGAAGCAGGAGAACCAGGGGGGCCACACATTGTTTAGGGAAGTCATTGAGGATTTTACTTAGCAGGAGGTCACAGATATTTTGAAACAATTCATCCCAAAAAAATGGGAGAAACATTAGTATCTGGAATGGTGAGAATCAGTGATGAAGGGGCCAGAGGAGCAGGGATAGATGACATAAATTGTTTGAAATACATAGGTATTAGTCAGAATCCTTTTGTAGAGCAAGCTTTTAGGGATCACTATATGCAAGGAGGTAACAATGCCACTAATGTGTTAGCTTTGGCTGCAGAGGGATTGTAACAACAATGTTGCTAGCAGCTACTGTAGCAATGTAAGACCAATAACACCATCACACAGAAACAGCTGCCAACACAGGTTCTTCGATCTGCTTTTCTAAGAAAAGCAACTTTAAGGGGTTAATAATTTCAGTTTAATTAAACATACACATATCATTCACTTAGTTCAGGGGGCAAATATCAGCCCCCTGAACTTCAGAGGAAATATAAACAGAAATTACAAGCATACATTATATAAACAGAGAAAATAACACAAATCAGTCTATACATAGCAATACATAGTTACCAAAGAAACACCAATATCTGGGTTATCAAAGCCAGGGGATTGTTTCAACAGTTTGCACAGAGTCTCATCACTCTGTCAATGAGTGTACCCCCAAAAAGTCAAATGTTAACCTTCCAGTTACATATACCTTGTTCAGGACCCTGAGGGCTGGGGCCAACTTAGTATTTAGGGTGTGGGAAACCAGGGTATGGCAAAAATCTTTAACTACCAGTACCACATCATATACAAATCAATGACTCTGGATTGCCTTAGTACTCCAAGACAAAAGATCTCACTTTACCTGCTCCATTCAAACAAAGGCTAGATTCTTTAAGGCACTTCATAGCCTTAGCATTCCAAAAGAGAAGAACAGCAAAAAGTCCTTCCCTGATTACCATTACAGGGATGCAGTAAACAGTATCCCACTAACTCTATGCAGTATAGTGGAGCTCGACCATGGTATTTGCCTAGAGATTATATCAGAAAGTTAAAGGAAGAGGTAATGAAAACCACAATATTGGTTTGGAAATGCTAATGCTTATCATAGCACTCCCTTAACAGTTCCTCACAAAAATATAATAGTGAAGATGGCTCCTCCTGCTCATTAGCACCTAATTCTGTCTCTACTAATTGGGGAAATAGGGCATCCTATTTCAGAGATGCTGAACAAGATTTCACAGTTAAGTGACTTAGGGGAATGGGGAAAAGATAAATTCCCTCAAGAAAGAAGAATAAATAGCTAGTGGATTTAAAGTCAGAATAGATTAACGAGGAAACAATTGTTTACTGCTTTATTAAGAGTGGGGGGAAGATTTTGGAAGAATAGATAATAATCCAACTAATGAACTACACAAGATGTACCAAGAAAAGGGACTTAATATTAGACCGAAGAGAGAAGTAGGAACTATCCCCAAAGATCCTCTTGAATCATTGTATCCAAGTTTGTCACACCTGAAAGGAGAATACAAAATTGGCCAAGTCCCAGCTCAGATTAAAGAAATACACAGTCATAAGGAAGATAGGAATTAATACGGTTTTTGTGGGTTCATGGACTCCAGAAGCACTATTCCTTCTGGCTTTTCAACTTGTTTGCTAGATTTGTCTTTTGCAATCTTGCACCCTCTACTTATTGATGCCTGACTGCTTGAGCTGGATGTCACCCCCTGTCAAAGACTGTGATGCATCACCCCTGGACCTGGCATCTACCAAGCTCTGGATGACAGCTAAAGAACTGACCCCCTGAATGGGACCTTTTGGGGCAGGGACAGCTTTATGTCCAATCTCAGCAAGAAGCAGCTAAAGAAGAAGAGACCTTTGCCCCTTACTCCACGGGACTTTGGTCCCCATTCATTTGAAGCAGAAACGATGGGGGGGGGGAGCCTTTGCTCAAACCCCTGCCCTAAGATATTGTTTTATGTGTTTATTTTGTGTTATCTCTGTTATATTGCTGTAAAGTTACCTCTGTAATGGATACAAAAGATCTTGGGGCCAAGTTTAATGTTAATGCAATGGGAAGATCTTTCCCTTACATTAACAGGCCTATGTGACCTGCTTTGAGCCCCTGAGTCACATGGAAGTCTGAGTCATATGAGCCTGTGGTGGGAGGCACTTGCTGACTGGGTAGAGCAGGAAGAGGTGGAGCAGGAAATGAGTGGATGAGAGAACGGTCAGAGCTGGAAGAGAGAGACAGAGCAGCTTGTATGAGTGAGAGAAGGAATGATTTGGCTTAAAGGAGCTTGTTTGTGGGGAGGCCTGATGTAGGTATGGCTCGGGGATGTCAATGTCTCCTGAATTGATAGTATAGATTTATTACTATGATGGATTTGGCTTTCTGACGTTTGAATAAATGCCTTGGTTTCATCTTTGAGGTAGAGAGTCTGTTATGAGAGTCCTGTGATTCAAACTTCTAAATACACCTGCATGTTCATAGTAGGCACTGTGGGCATCACATTGGCTTTGTAGGAACCTGTGCCCTTAAGGCCACAAATTGTCTCCTAGGTCCTTGAGTTCAGCTTTTAACTGAGTCTACGTTTTACAGAAAAAATCCTTTTAATAAGGGGATTTGTTCTGTGAAGTTTGGATTCAGTCAAAAAAAGGCTATATTTGAGGATCTAGAGGGCCACATGAGGCCTTGAGGCCTCAATTTCCCCCTAATTTCCAAAAGAAAATGCTATCCACATCCAGGAAAAAAAACTGTGGAGTCTGAATGAAAATTGAAGCATACTATTTATCTTTTTCTTTCTTGTTGGTTTTCCCTTTTGTCCTTATTCTTCTTTTATAACATGACTAATGTGGAAATATCTTTAATAGCCTATATCAAATTGTGTGCTGTCTTCAGGAGGGAGAGGGAAACATTTAGAACTCAAAATCTTATAAAATAAGTTTTGAAAACCAAAAGTAAATAAAGAAAAAGAAAAAAATAAAGAAAAGAAGGTCTGTTTTTCTGTTTCTTGCATTTGTTTCCCTGACTAGTACTTGATCTCTGTCCTCATTACTTTTTCTTATCTTATTACTATAGATTACTATTTCTAGTAATAGTTGCAATATTGGATGACCTTACTTTACTCTGATCTTTTTAGAAAGAACTCTGCTATTTCTCCATTTTTGAAGAGATTTTCTCTTAGAGGGGAGGAGGTAGAAATGGAAGAGACAGAAACACAGAGACAAAAAATAGCTTATTCTTTTCTAGGTATCATATTAAGCTCTGAGCATGCAAATATAAGCAAGAAAGAAAAGAAAGAAAATTGATTAAAAGTCTATTCTAGACATATGTTAAACTCTGAGTATTCAAATAAAAGCAAGCAAGATGGCCTTTCCCTCAAAGAGAATATATTTCAAATGGGGAAAACATAAAAAGAAATTGAAGTGCGGGGAGGAATATTTAGCATGGTCTAAAAATGACTTGTAAGTATGGTGGAGGCATGGATCTAGTCAAGATAAGGCCCAAATTGGCCTTTTGAAACTCAAAAAATGGTTCCAGGGGAAGAGTTCTAGTGGGAAAGAGGTGGAGCCAAAGCCCAAGTGAAGTAGCTTGGCATGGGTATTGCCAGTCTATTGGTCTTCCGGAATAGCCCACTCCATTGTAAATAGCTATCAGCTCATACAATATTCCATCTCCTGCCTTACTGCCTTATTTCGAAGTCTGTCTCTCATGCTTGAACCCTTTCTCTCCTCACCTCTGCCTCAAAGAATCACTAGCTTCTCTCAAAGTAAGTCATTCTTGATTTCTCTAATTGTTAGTGCACTTCCAACTTACTTCACATATATTCTGTATGTATTTTGTTTATACTTGATGGTGTATACTTTCTCTTCCTGCTTTCAGAAGACCTGGCTCTCTTGTTAAAGGAACTGTTTACATTCTGTCTTTGCATTTCCAACACCTAGCTGTTTCAACAATCTGACTAGCAGCTGTTGTGGGGGTGAAAGACCAACACAAGCCCAAGAACAAAAATGCTGCCAGCACACTTCAAAAGCTCAGGTTCTTTTGATCTGCCTTAGTAAGGAAAGAAATGTTAAGGGGTTGACAAGCTTACTTTAATTCAGCATACAAATACCATTCACTTAGTTCAGGGGAAAAAGCCAGCACCCTGAACTTTGGAGCAAATACAGACAAATTACAAACATTGACAGACAGACAGACCAAATACAATTCATAGTTACCAACATTTAGGTTCAGCCCGGGAGCTCATAACAAGGGCTGGCCCAGAGTCACCACAGCTGTGGGCAAGAGCTCTGAAAAAAAGAAAGCCAACTCCTGGTTTTATATCTTTTTCAGGGTGGAAGGTGAGTCACACATGCGACTCACCCACGTGACCTAGAATCATCACAAAGAGGCGACTTAAACCTACGTGGTCTAAAAGCCTCTACTGTCCCAAACATGTCATTCAAACTCATGTGTAAACTAGGCCTTCCCCTGAGGCAAGGAGGTCACCAAGAACTCCCAAATCTAATCAAGGAAACAAAGGCCAAACTCTTCAAGGGGACTTGGTTGAACTAAGTGCTAAGAGCCCATTTTGTTTACCAATACACTAGCACTTCACCTTGTGCAGAATGGATACTCTATAAAGGTCTGTTGAGTCAAATTGATCTAATCCAGTCCCTTTCATTCTATGGATGAAGAAACTGAGACTTAAAGAACTTAAAGGGCTTTCAGGTACTTAATAGTATACTACTATTATAATAGTATGCTACTTAATAGTATAACTCAGAGGTAGAACTTAGGTCTTCTATATAAAAAACTAATTCAGCATTCATTCTCTTATGCTACAGTGTTACAGAATGAAAGGACCAAAAATGAAGAGCTGGAAGGGAGCTTACAGACTATCTCATCCAACACCATCATCTTATATATGAAGAAAATGACAGCTGGAGGTGTTGTTACTTCCCCAAAACAACACAGAATGTAAGTCTCAAAGCAGGGACTTGAAAGAGAAGGTCTTCTAACTCCAAGTCCAATGCTCTTGCCAACATACTATGAACAACCCCTGCCTCCATTTGCTCCACCCCGCCCCCTTCAGCTTGGCCTAGGAACTTGGCATTTTCTTTGCTCACCTATACTGCTGCTAGCTTTCACTAGCTGTGAAAATGCACAGATTTCAATCCTTGCCCCTCCCCCATCCTCAAAGGAAACACACCCCCTCCCCAAAGGACTAGAGCCAATTCTTTGTGAATGTCATCTCTCTCAATATGAAAACATTAACAGAGACCTAAATGATGCAAAAAAAAAAAATCATTTCAGAATCCCAATATCAAGATTCATTAAGAATAACTTCCCAAGTAAAGAAACAGTTTTGAGAAATCTTGCTTAAAGTGTTTATTTATATAATATCCAAAACATTGCCATAAGGAAGAAAATGTAGTTGTAGTAGTAAGTGCCACATTAGACATTAAATTGAATCTTTCTCTTCCCTAATACTTGAATTCACATAGAAAACTGAAGAGGAGGGGGGAAAATATAACAAGATGATAATGAAATATTGGTTTTAAAAACCTACTCATTCCATCTCCCGAGTCTCCCATATGCAAACTTACATCAGAAATGGTAATCAGGAATATTGTTTTCAATTAGCAATGGACACATTAATTATGATGATATATATGTTTATCTCTCAACAAAACAGGCAAATCAGAAATCTCATTCATCTTACTCATTTTAGCTTTTCATTTTGGGGGGCACAAGTGAATAAAAAAAGCCTCATAATTTATTTTAGTTATGATAATAAATATCCATTAACTTAAAGTAAACTCATTTTAGGAGTAACAGATGCATTATTTAAAGGTGTTGATGACCCTAAATGACCCCATTATGATTAATCTCAATAGACTTTGGGCTACGGATCGGTAGCCCAAAGAAAGGCTTCAGTTAGGACAGATTTTATAGTAATTTCTGTAGTTAAGGCTTAACGATCAATGATCCTAGATCCAAAGTAGGTTCTTAAAACTGTGTTAAATTAAATTCAGCCTGTTAATTTACAGATAAACAGCTACACAAGATGACCTTCCTTCCCAAGACTGCTTACTAAGTATTCCTCAAGTTCAGCTGCGTTGGGGAATGATACTCACTGGGGACTCTGAATGCACATTTTCATTAGGTAGAGCAGAAGAATCAGATGACTTGTCAGTAGGTGCCCAAGAAGCACAGATTCCAATTGAAATTTCAAGGTTAAGAAATGACGTGATTCATGAACAAATATAAGAGTTTTAACAGTGTATGTTGGAACTAAGCCAAAGAGGATTCCCAAATAATGAGTTCTTATTTGAGATCTGGTATACATGCAGGTGTATTTAATGTAGAAATACAAATATTTTGCATAGAAATTAATTTATTATTAGTTGCCCAAAGACAGCCTATATCAAGAAATCAAACCAAGAATGATAAATGCCATATTGAAATCTACCTTACCTCAAACCCATAAAGAACTACAAAAGGAGATTTTGTTTATCTTTTGTTAGTATAGAACTATAATCAATGGGATGTTTATGAAAATTTTGGATTTATAGTCAAAGTACAATTTAATACTGTTAAAATAAGAATATATGACTGAATCACAAATTTATTTTTATATATAGATATTACTTCATCTTTCTGAGGAAGATTGCCGTGGTTAGCAAGAATTTGATTAAATAGACTCTAAAGAGCACCGGGACGTGGGAGACAGGCTGGGAGAAAGCCGGGCCCCTGAAACCAGCGCAGATCCCCAGGCCTCCCAACACAGGACGGCACTCTGTGGAAGTGAGGAGAGGCAGCGCAACGCCACCAACGGTGAGATACCAGC
>JAQQSZ010011300.1:0-12287 GCA_028646595.1 Phalanger gymnotis | reverse complement strand
AAGGGGGTATGATGGAAGGGAGGGCAGATGGGGATGAAGATAATCAAAAACAAACTCTTTCCAAAAGAGACAGGGTCAAGGGAGAAAATTCAATAAAGGGGGATAGGTTAGGAAGAAGCAAAACATAGTTAGTCTTTCACAACATAAGTATTGTGGAAGGGTTATACCTAATGATACCCATGTGGCCCATGTTGGATTGCTTGACTTCTTAGGGAGGGTGGATGGGAAGGGAAGAGGGGAGAGAATTTGGAACTCAAGGTTTTAAAAAAATAGATGTTCAAAAGTAAAAAAAAAAATGCATGGAGTTGGAAGCTGAAGTGCCTTTTGGGAAGAATAGCAAGGAATCCAATGTCACCAGATTTCAGAGTATGTGGGTGTTCGATTAAGCTAGGTTATGTTTGGATTTGTATTCACGCTGGCAATAAGGCACACTCCCAACAGAACAAAGGTGAAAGACAGGGGAAATACTCTATTAACCCCACAACCACATTATTTAACAATTCCTACTGCACAGTTAACACAGTGACAAAGACAGAGACACAGACACACAGAGGCAACACCTGTTCAGAGGAACACTGCCGCCCAAGGTTTCTCCAAGCTGGGAAATCCCTCTCTTTTCTACAAACTCAGTGACTATGACAAAGGACACACACATAACATACAACATACACTTCACATTCAGCACCTTCTCCTAAGGCTTTTCCTAAGCTGGAGGACCCCCTTTTTCAAAGCTACCTTGGGTTGTCTTTCTGAACATAGTCCCAGGCAAAGCGTCCTTTCCGTGGGTGAGGTTCCAATATTCCTGTCCTACGTGGTGACTTTTATAGGGCCCTGAACAAAGTTTCTCCCGCCAGAGAGGGGAGGGCCCCCCCCCCCCGCCTTGCCTCATGCCTAAGAACTGGACAGGTTAAAGTTTCTCCAACAGGAGACGAGTTATTTCCTGTCCTTCATCTTAAGAGTTTCCTATTCTTTGTTCAGGACTGTCAGTCTCCAAGTGGGGGAGTCCAAAGGTTTGGAAAAGGGGGAAGGAAGCTTGACACATACGTGCTGGGCTTACTCTGTAATATGGAGGATCTTCTCTAATGATTTGTCATTCAATGGGGGTTGGTGATAAGGTGTAAGAAGACTAGAAAGGTAAAAAGGGAGGTCATAATTATCAATTATTTATCAAATTTGTTAATTTATCAAATTATTAGATCAAATGTTAATAATGATGATGATAGATAACACATATATAGTGCCTACTATCTGCCAGACACTCTGCTAAATGCCTTATAAGTGTCTCATTTTAGGGCTTTGGACACCAAACATAACTGAATGTGTGTGTGTGTGTGTGTATACCAAAGAAGAAAGTAAACACTCCTTCATTGGGTAATGACTAAATAAATTGGGAACATACAGATATAACTGAATAATATTAGGCTATAATGAATGACAAATATGAGGAAGTCAGAGAAGTATGAAACTTGAATGAACTGATGCAGAGTGGAGCTATCTAAAAGAATTAGGAAAACAATATGCACAGTGGCTCTAACAACACATATGAAAATAATAATAGCTAACTTTATATAATAACTACTATGAGCCAGGCACTGTGCTGTGTTTTGCAAATATTATCTTACTCTATTCTCATAACAACATTGAGAAGGTAGGTACTACTATTATCCCCCTTTTACAATTGAGAAAATGGAGGCAAAAAGAACGTGACTCACCCAGGGTTATATAACTATTAATTATCTGAAGCAAGATTGGAACTCAGGTCTTCTTGACTGCAGGCCCTGTATACCATCCACTGAGTCACCTACCTGACCTCCAAATATTGCTTACTTACAATGATGAACTTTGGCCTCATAGAAGACATGAAGGAATATATCTTCTTTCTTTCACAGAAATAATAGTAGGTTATGAGTATGGAATGAGTATGGAGCTTTCAGACATGGTAAGTGTATTAGTCAATTTTGCTTTCACTTTTCCTTCTCCCTTTGCTAGGAGGAAAGGCTTACTGGATTTGGGGTGTGTATGGGGGGGCGGTATAAATATTTGGAAACAGCTGTGATAAAAAATAAAGGCATCAATGAAATTTTATTTAAAAATTTAGTGCCTTAAACTGAACAAAATATTCTTGATATGTTTGGACTAGGACTGAGTCTAGTGGGACTTAGAATACAGAGGGATAATTGTAACAACAGTGCTACTTGTTGCTACTGTGGCTAAGACCAATAACACCAGCACACAGGAGGGCTGCTAGCACAAATTCTTTGATCTGTTTTTTTTTTAAAGAAAGCAACTTTAAGGGGTTAACAATCTCACTTTAATTAAACACACATATATCATTCACTTAGTTCAGGGGAAAAAGTCAGCACCCTGAACTTCAGAGAAAACACAAACAGAAATTACAAGCAGAAATTATATAAACAGAGCAAATAACACAAATAAGCAGACAAGCTTCTAGCTGTCTGTCTAAGACATTGCATACATAGTTACCAGAGAGAGAAGCACTAACATCTGGGTTTTTCAAAGCCGGAGGACTCCTTACCAGCTACCCAGAGTCTTGTCTGGTCAAACCACAAGCAAAATGCTAACCTCAGAGTGTGTGTGTGTGTGTGTGTGTGTGTGTGTGTGTGTGTGTATTTCTTCAGGGTCATAGGGAGTCACAACTATGTGACTCAAACCCATGTGACCTAAGCCTTCCTTTGACTTAAACAGGTCATCAAAGACTCCTGATTCAAAGACTCTTGATTGAAACAAAGGCAAGACTCAAAGGCACTTGATTACCTTAGTGCTGAGAAGCACTCCAAAAGAGAAAAAAAATAGCAAGAAGTCCCACCCTGCTTGTCATTATAATAATGCCTGTGTTCTTGATGGTTTTAATGGAGCCTTAGATTGACTTTACATTTTGGCTATCTGTATGGCTCAATGTTAGCTTATATTAAGCTTGTATACCACCAAAATGCCCAGATCTTTTAAAGATAAACTTCTGTCTAGCTATACTTCCTCTACCTTCTACTCCTAAAATTTATTTTTTTGAACCTTAGAGAGTAGGACTCGGCATTTATTTCTATTGGGGGGGGCAGGGAAACACATTGAGAATTGTTGGTGGTCTAAAAAAATATTATCAATAGAATTTATTTTCAAAATTTCATTTTGTTAGCTTTAGTTCATTGTGATAGACCTGAAGTCAGTAAATTATAGTAACAGAGACAAATGCAACCTGTTTTCTACTTTTTGTGTACTTTGAGCTCAGAATGGATTTTACATTTCTAAATAAAGTTTTATTGCATTTTAATATGTAAAAGAAATAAAACATTCTTAGCTCTCCAGTGGTATGAAAACAGGTAGTAGGCCACAGTTTGCCAATACCTGTTGTAGACTCTCAGGTTTTCTTATATCTTATTATTTAATGCATTAGCTTTTTTGTATTTACAAATTTAATAAACATGACTTCATCTTTGCCTTCATTCACATCATGTATCTATATCTATATCCATATCTATATATGCTTATATATATGTAAATATACACATAATATAGATATACATTGTGCATGCGTGTGTGTGTGTGTGTGTGTGTAATTTCACAGAGCCAAGGGAAGATTCCTTGGGCAGTATTCACCTAGAGATTTCTATTCAAACTGGAATCAAGTTGTTAATGACCAGAGTATGAGTTCAGCTTTTCAAACTTTTTTCTAGTCTACTTAAGTCCACTATAACCTCTGCAATAGACAACTTAAAATTTTCCACAAGAATAATGAAATAGTGCCTTATTTTTTGATGAGACTTTTTAATGATTTGCCAAAATCTAGGCAAACAATATTGAAAGCATGCCTCTGTTTTCCCCATCTAGCATCTGTGATAGAAGGTGAATGGATTTAGTCTGGCATTGCCTGTTTTGATGAAGCTATACAGGCTCTTAGTGGTCACCACTTCCTTTTTCCTATGTTCATAATCTCTCCCTTAGGCAGCTAGATGGCGCAGTGTATAGCGTTATTAGCTACAGCATCAAAACCTTTGATTTGGACTCTTGCTATATTTACTTTTCCTGGAAGGCCTCTCAAGAGACCACAAAGTTCATCCCTCTTTGTCCCAGAAGCTTTGTCATCATTTAGGGCTATTCCCTATTCTCAGGAGTCCTCAGAGGAAATCCCCTAGCTTTCCTGTTTTGTTTTGTTTTTCTTTTTCAAGTGATTTCTACTATTCACCATGAAGTCTTCCATCCTAATCCAACATCCTTCTGTATCACTTTATTATCCTTGCATCCTTTTTTGAGTATGGATAAAACCTAAACCGGCCTGAAGATGGTTATATTAAGTCCGTTTCAGTTAGAGAACATAGATCTTCTTCTGCAAAGCAGTCCATAAGAATTCCTTCTCGAATTAATAAATCTGCATCTGATAATCCACCTATATGTGAGGGCTTTCCATTTGTACTGAGCACAGCACTTAAGACCTAGAGACAATGAACTGTAACCTTTGTTGGAACCCTACAATAACAAGGGTATGCGTGATGGGAAAAGTAAAATCAATAAAGAAAAAAATCACTTCGAGCATCAAAGAGGTTATTAGGAGTGGTGAAGAGAGAGAGTATTACCCATACCGTGAAAAGCCCCTAAAAGATCCTTCTTTGAAGTGGTTTGCTCAGAGAACAGACTTGAATGAAAGGTGACAGACCTACATTCTCGCTTTCAAAGTCAAGTGTAAGTTGGGGGAGCTGGGAGAGAGTGTGAAAACATAAATCATGCTCACAATGAAACATTTTCCTAATTAAAAAGTGCTAAACCATCTCAGCTGAGTTGCTCCCTAATGAACAAAGGCAATTGAGTTATTGTTCCAGCTTCCTTGGAGCCTTTGATAACAACCAAGCTATTTGTACATACTTTTTCCTCCTCCTCTTTCTGCTGGTGAGCAATCGAGACCAATCATTGTATTCCTCTTAACTTTGAAGGAACTGGCAGCTCTTGCTGGAGCCTGACTGATTTATTCCATGTTTTTTTTGTCCCAGAGCAACTAAATTCTAGTTAAATTTATTTTTGAACAAAGGTAGTCAGCCCCAGAGAGATTCTCTTTTAAATGAATGACACCAGACAGTTCTGAGCCCATTCATTTGCTTATATCTATTTGCTGTATCTAGACAGCTATTATCATGCATGTGGTACTTCAGAATAATCTCTCTGAGTTGGCTATCAGTAGCAACAGTCAGATGGAGCTTGTACCAACTGGACTTGAGCACCTAGACTTTTTGGCTAAACCTTTGTGTGGCTCTAATCCTCACAAAGGGCTAAGCTGGGGGTGGGAGAAGGGAATGGTGCTAGAATTAATCACTCCTTCATTTAACATCAACGTGCTTTCAACCAGCATGTTTCTTTCTTTCTGAAATTCAGAAAAGGACTCTGTTCATTGCCTCCCCACCCACACTCTCAGTGTTAATTGTTCTCATGCTTCCATAACAGTGAGTTTTTAATCCTGCTATGTGCCAGTCTCCCAGGATTTGAAAGGGAGGATTCAGGCTTCAGGAAGGGGTTGGAGGAGAAGACCTCTGAAGTACCCTGTAATTCCAAGAGTCTATGTTTCCAAGACCCTGTGTAGGGGGTATTACTCCTCCTTCCTGGCACCAGAGCTTAGGATTAGGTCTTGGAAGGCACTAAAAGACCCTCAAGCCCTACCTGAGATGCGTTTGTTAAAGAGATGGAGAGATAGATAGATAGGTAGAGAGAGAGAGAGAGACAGAGACAGATAGAGAGACAGAGAAAGAGAGAGAGGAAGAAGAAAGAGTAGTTTAAATGGACATATAAGAATGAAGCCAAACTGGTGGCAGTTAGAGAGAGAGATTTTTGTTCAATACAGAGAAAAACCTGTGCACAGTCAAACCTGTAAGGCAGTGGATTAGGCTGTCTCCCCAAACAAGTTCCCTATCACAGGAAAGGCAGAGGCTGAATACGGAATAAGGGAAGATTCAGGCTTCAGGAAGGGAGGGGTTGGACATGACCTTTGAGGTACCCTGTAATTCCAAGAGTCTGTGTTTCCAAGACCCAGGAACCTTGAACTAAATGTCACAAGTTCTAGAATGGCATTCCAATACTCCCCAGAGAAGAGAGAGCAAAGAGATGGCAACTGGTCTGTGGTTTAAGCTTTTAATTTCAACTTCCTTGATAGGTGCATATTCCAATACTAGCTATCTGGAACTTATATTGATTATTGTATTTGACACTCTCTTTTGAACATATTGAGTATTAAAAAATGAATGGGCCATGTATTGTCATTGTGTTCCTTGGTTTGCTCATTCATTAAATAACTATTAAATGCCTACTAAGGATAGTATATATTATTAGGCACTAAGGAAGGCAAAGAGGAAAGTAAGATACAGTTGCTACCCATAAGAAACATCAAATAGGAGTTGTTCTGAGCTGGTGTGTATTAAGTCTGTGGAAAGACCTGTACACATTTCAAGGAAATGTGGAATAACAAAGAGCATGAAAAGACAGTTTTTCCCTTTGGTACCCTGTTGTCTCAAGGAAGAAGAAAATCAGACAAACGAGAGAACCGCAGGTGTGTAAAAACACTAGCAAATATAAACAACATTGTAGCAACTAAGTGTTAAAATTACCAAGGATTGTGGAATCATAGTGTGATTAGGTCTAGACAGAGTTAATTAGGGAAAGCTTCCCTGAGGGGATGAGTTCAGAATCCGGTTTTCAAAGTGGGCAGCGGCTCAGGCTGATAGAGAGGAGGGTTAGTGGCAAGTCAAGCAGGAGAAATCTTAGAGGAGGGGCCAATGGCTATATGAGAGGATTCATCTATTCAAGCTTACAAAATACTTAAAACCCCTATGAAGGTATTGTAATGGCCAAAAATGTTAATGCATTTCTGCAAAGTTCTTACCTGGCAAGATCTATAAATGTCCTTGAAAAGACATTGTGTTTTTACAGTTATATATCTGGATTCCACATGGTCAGAAACTAACAGGAAACAGAAGCAAGGTCAATAGCTTATTTGCTAGCTAAACCACCAGTGAAGTTTTAATAATGTTAACCACTGCTGAACTTGAATCCATGACCTAGGGAGGGGAGTCTTGTTAGCCATTGCAGAGGTCGAGTGTTCCTTGGTTCTCACTATTTATGGTGAGTGGAAGGTTTACAAATATTCTCTCAATTTGCTCATTAGCTCCTAACAAATCTTTTAGTTCCTTTTCTCTGTCATGGACAGACTGTGCTCCTTCTGCTTGGAATTGATTCATTAATACAATTATGCTGAGGTCACCGATCTTCCCTCATAACTGGGATGCAGGGAAATGCCTACAATTAGAGGAGATAAAATTCACATCCATCAAAAAAAGTGTCCTAGCCACGAACAGAATTGTTCTGTCCTCTCTCTTCAGCTCCTGATAATGAGAGCAAAGACATGGAGATCAGCTCTCCATGGGCTTGCGGGAGAATTTTCAAAAGGAAGAATTCTGCCTTCAAACCCACAGACTGAAAGCAGTTTAGACCAAATTACTGGAATTCTAAAGATCACAGTGAGCCTGCTTTTTAAAGGTCAACAGCAGGCCAGAGTATATTTTTTTGGTTGTTTTTCATTAAAATTTGATCACACACTCATCTGACTCCAAGTACACTGGCGAGACTGTGATATCTAACTCCTTCAGATCTTTCTTATGCCAAGGTTATTCATATGACTCAGCCATGGCATGCTTGACACTGTATAGAACTTTCTGATGGCACAAACCCTGTTTTCCTAAACTGGCTTTTTCCTGACCTAAGAGCTGAATATGCTTTCTTCTCTTCTTTAAAACTTCAGCTTCTACTGGAAGTTTCCTCCATGAAAGTCTAGTCCTGATTTCTCATTTGGTACAGGGTTCTTAAGATCATACATGGATAGCTCTATAGCTGCAGCAGGTCCCACAAGGAAGAAAACAGGACAGAGTTAGAGTATTTAACTGTTATCTGAGGACTAGCCTAGCCAGGGTCAGAGAAGCTCAGCATCAGAAGATCGACCCCTAGACAATTTCTTCTTCTGACTAAAACAATTCATTATTAATCCCTCCACTAAAGGGTTTACAATCTACATCAGTAGAGATAATGGAGCGTTCATCCAGATGAAAATTGTGGGTCTCTGGTGTATTGAAATATAGAAAGTTGATATGGAAATATTATTGGTTGTGACTTTAGCAGGGTGACATGAGTATCACTAATGTACCTGTGGGGATTCCTAGAAGAAATGGGCTTGGAGATGTGTAGAAAATAAAAAGAAACAAGTCCTTGACAGGCTATTTCAGGATAAAGATGTTAACAAGGGGAGCTAAAGTAACTATGAGGTCAAAAAAGAGATAATGAATTCAAGTAGAATGAAATGTGACCTTATAGGTATGTAAACCAATTGAGTCGAGTTTAATTATGTGTTATAGACATTGGCCCAACATGCCAGTCTGTTGGCAGACCACCTTAGGGATGTGGGAAAGAAGGCCATTCCAATTTGAAAGCTTTGGAAGGATGTTTCTCTTCTGGGACCTGAAGCATTTCCCATAATGATAGTTTAATAAAATCTTGGGCAATTACCTCTTCTGTGAGAACTAGGGATGTGTGCCACATTGAAGGCAACCCTATTAGAAAATTGAAAATCCCATTAAACTTCAATTATTAGTAGCAGAGAAAAAAGAATACATGGGTGATTAAATTAAGACACAAGAAGGCCAGATGTCTGTGGCAGTGAATTATTTTTTTCCTCCTATTATGACCGGTAAACACTCATTTCAAGTTGACAAAATTCCAATTTTCTTCCCTTTCTTACTGTCACGGAACAGCAAAGCTTGAGATCATTTAAACCCCTTGGGTAGAGCTTCATTCCCAGTGTCCATTAGTGGAGAGCTTGCATTGTGATGTAGAGAGATGTAGCTGACATTCAAGCATACTGAGATAATTTCCTTGGGTGATGATATAGTATAGGGCAGGAGTGGGTCCCAGGCCACATGTGGCCTTCTAGGTCCTTGGGCACAGCCTTTTGACTTACTCCAAGTTTTACAGAACAAATCCTTTTATTAAGGAGATTTGTTGTGTGAAGCTTTGATTCAATCAGAGGGCCACACTTGAGGACCTAGAAGGCTACATTTGGTCTTGAGGCCTCTAGTTCCCTATCCCTGGGATAGAGACTGGGTGATTTTGTGCCATCTGCACACTCCTCTTCCAACTGTCTTTGAGCAAGGAGAGGCACATTTTTGTTAGGCCTGCGTGCATATAACATATTCTCTGTTCTAGATTCATAGTATGGTGCAATGGAAGGAGCATAAACTATAGGACTCTAAATCTTGCCTTTTGCACTGACTACCTCTGTGATCTGGGGCAGTGCATGTAACTTCTTTGGACCTCAGTTTCCTCAACTGCAAAATGACGAGTTTTGACATGATGGCCTCAGAATCCCACTCATCTCTAAGTCAGTAATCCCACCATTAGATTAAGAAGAGAATCTTGGAGATCACTCATGTAGCCCAAAGCCTTCATTTTACAGATGGTATGCTGAGGCCCTGAGATGGGAATGACTGGTGATGTGTTCAACAAATACTGTTCATCACACTTTTGCTAAGCATCTCCTTTGTGCCAGGCCCTGTGGTAGATATTGGAGATGCAAAAACAAACAAACAAACAAAAAAAGACAGTCCTTGCCCCAGAGAAGCTACATTTGAGTCAGAGTACGCATCGCCAGAGAGAATTTAATCCAACGTTCGTATAAAATAGTTTATGGAAATTCCAAAAGGGAGAAAGCACAAAACCACTGAGAGAATCAGGATATGCTTTATTTAGGAGGTGGCACCTGAACATTTCTTTGAAGAAATCTGGGAATTCTAAGAGACAGTGGTAAGGAGGGATGCCGGCAGTGGTGTGCTGTTTCTGAGGTGTAAATGCTATGCTAGAAATTTAACAACCAGCTCTCGTGAGTCAGTTTCAGCTGGTTCCAGCACACCAATGGACCTTAAGGTTTGCCTTTGCATAGATGGAGAGACAGGAGATGGATTTGCTGGTACTGGAAGGAACTAGCAGCCCAATTTTGCTAGAATGGAGAGTATGTACAGGAGAAGTAATATAAAATAAAGCTGAGAAAGAAGGTGGAAGCCATATTAGAGAGGACTTTTAATGCCAGGCCAGTGATTTTGTACTTGAAGACTACAGAGAGCCCCTGAAGATTTTTTTTAGGACCATGACATGAACAGGTCATTACTTTAGGAAAATGAATTTGGAAGCTTTGTGGAAGCTTCCAAAGATGATTGGAAGAGGAAAGATGAAAAATGAGAAGACTGATTAAGAAGCTATTGAAATAGTCTGGGTGAAGAGTAGCAAGGGCCAGAGTTGGGTAGAGATTGTGTAAGTGCAGAAGAGAGCATGGATGCAAGAGTTATTATGGAGGTAAGTCTAGCAAGATTTGACAGCTTCTTGAATATGGAGCTTGGAGAGAGAGGGAAGAAAGGGTAAAGGCGACTTGCCATTCGAAAACTGTGTGTGCCTGGCAAGATAGTGGTACACATAATGAAAAGAATGGCATATAGATGAGGGTTTTTGTTTGCAAGCTTTTAAAAAACCAAACCAAAATAAAACAACTTTGGGAGATACCATCCCAGTTAGTACTGAACTCAGCATAGGAAACTCTAGTCTAGTTTTGGTTCTGGCACTGACTTATACAGTGACCTAATGATCTTAGACAAATTACTTGTCTCTGAGTCTCAGTTTACTCCTCAGTAAAAGAAGATGTTGCACAACGAGATATCTGATCCCTTCAAAATCAGCATTCTGAGATTCTGTGAAAATGTGATTTGACCTTTTGGAGAGAGAGATCATTGTTAGCTCATTTATTGTACTTGCCTGCACATACAGGATGTGTATGTAAAGTGAATTTTATATGAAGTTTCCTCCCTTCCTCCCCACCCATCTCTCCCTCCCTCCATCCCTCTCTGTCTCTGTCTCTATGTCTCTTTCTCTCTCTCTCTCTCTCTCTCTCTCTCTCTCTTTCTCTCTCTCTCTCTCTCTCCTCCAATATTTTGTATCTAGTTTAGGAAAGTCAATGTCAGAAGCAGCATTTTTCTTTGTTTGCAGGGACTTTGGGCGCCATCATTTGATCGTCAGCTTGTAATTGTATTAATGTTATGTTGACTAAAATCAAACCAGTCTGATTTAACAAATGCAAATCAATAAACAACAACCCATGGCAGTAATGAAAAAACAAATAAATCTCATGGGTTCTTCTTCATGGGGAGTTCAGTAGTCAAAAGTCTGCCTAGGTATAACCACCCTCAGAATGGTCCCTTTCCAGTGTTTCACAGAGAAACCCAAGAAATTCTATCTTTAAGTTGATGCTTACTTCTTCAAGTGTTAAAGCTGAAGCATTTTCATGTTGTTGTGCAGGCCAAATGTCATGGTAATCATTGTGCATTTCTGCCTGAGCAAATTGGCAAAGCTTCTAGGTATGTCCAGAAGCAAAGAAAATGGGTATTTTGTTTCGATGGGTAGAAAGAGGGAGAAAGTGGTGGGGAGAAGGGAAAAAAAAACCAACCTGTTTATCTGGCTCAAAGACTAATGTTTCCTCGAATCAGTTTGCACAAATAATGTCTCCTCTGTGAATATTGTGAAGTGAAAATTGCAAGTTTCACCCATAGCTCTCTGTCAGAATGTTTGCCAGTTTTGTTTGTTTGTGTATTTTCTTCTTAAAGAATGTTATCTCAAGTTGGCAAGTCCTGGCACTGTTGAAAAGCTCTCTTGTACCTTGGTTCCACCATCACTCCTGAGTTTGACAGTTACTTGGTCAAACTCACCCCCAATGAGCCATGAGCTCCTACAGACAGGTAGAAGGGGCACAGTGATTTGACTAAATGCAGGTTTATTCTGATAACTTGTGTTTTGCCACATTCGCTTCAACAGTTTGGAAGAAAGCAGGAATTTAAAAACTCAGTTATACTGATTCTGCTTCACGTCTGCTTTCTGACAGGAAGAGTTTTCCATTACATATCTTTCCTAACAGAAGACGGAGAAGCAAGAAAAAACAGGTGACCTAAGTAACTCTATTTCAGAATGGTTTAACCAGCTGTGTGTACTGGACATCTGGTTTGTAGACATCCCATGTATATGAAGGCTGTATGACCTTAAGCAAGTCACTTAATTTCTCATTGGTACATGGAGTTTCTTCACCCAGGAGTTCTCTTTACTAAGGAAATCACAAGTCTCTTCTCTATCCTTATTTTAATTATTGGGGGCAGAGCCAAGATGGCCGCATGAAAACAGCGTCTTGCCGGAGCTCTCTCACAAGTTCTGTTGGA
>JAQQSZ010011299.1:0-12288 GCA_028646595.1 Phalanger gymnotis | reverse complement strand
GAGTTAGTCTACTTTTTAAGGTGTTGTTTTCTTCGGTATTGTTTTGGGTCTCCTTTAGCAAGTCATTGACTTATTTTTCATGATTTTCTCTCATCTTTCTCATTTCTCTTCCCAATTTTTCCTCCACTTCTCTAACTTGGTTTTCCAAATCCTTTTAGAGCTCTTCCATGGCCTGAGACCAGTTCATGTTTTTTTGGAGGCTTTTGTTGTAGGCTCTTTGACTTTGTTGACTTCTTCTGGATGTATGTTTCAGTCTTCTTTGTCACCAAAGAAGGATTCCAGAGTCTAAGTCTGAATCTGAGTCTGTTGCAGCTGCCTGTTCATGTTGCCAGACAACTACTTGACCCTTGAGCTTTTTGTTGGGATGTGACCGCTCGTAGAGTGTGGAGCACTTTGTCCCTAGCTTGAGGGGCTGTGCTGCTATTTTCAGAGCTGCTTCTGCACAGCATGCTCTGCTACCCCAGTGCTCCTCCGCCCCCACAAACCTCCTACCTTCACCACTACTTAGATCCAAGAAGGCTCCACACTCCCGCTCTGACCCGCCTCTGATTCCTCCCACCAGGTGGGCCCGGGGCCTGAAGCAGCTGCAGCTGTAGCTCTGGAGCCGCACCCCCTCCCCCGCCCCAGCGCGGTGTTGGACCGCGATCTCCTTGCGCTCTGTCCCAGCAGCTTTTCCCACTCATCTTCTCTGTTGTCTTTGGTGTTTGTGGGTTGAGAAGTGTGGAACGGCCACAGCTCGCTGACTCAGGGCAGCACTCAGGCCTTGTCATCCTGGCTCCCGGTCTTGTTGCTCCCGGCACGGCCCACACTGGGCTCTACTCCACTCGGCTCCCAGCTGCGGGATAGACCCCGCCCAGCGACCCTCTCCAAGCCATCCTGGGCTGGAGCCCTGCTTTCCTGTGCCATTTCATGGGTTGTGCAGCTCTAGAATTGGTTCAGAGCCATTTTTGTAGGATTTTGGAGGGGCCTGCGGGGGAAGCTTAAGCAAGTCACTGCTTTCCAGCCGCCATCTTGGCTCTATCCGGTTATGGTTTTCTTAGCAGAGATACTGGAGCAGTTTGCCTTTTGCTTCTCCAGATAATTTTACAGATGAGGAAACTGAGGCAAATGGGTTTAAATGATTTGTCCAAGGCAACAGATGTAGTAAGTTTCTGAGGCCAGATTTGAACTCACGAAAATGAGTCTTTCTGACTCCAGTCTTGGTGCTCTATCCACTGTACCACCTAGCTACCCATATTGCATTATTACACCCTCCCCCATTGTGAATTTCCCTATGCTGTTCAAGTTAGCACCTCCTTCCAGTCTCCCAGGTCTGTAACCTAGGTGATGCCTTTGGCTTCTCGCTCTCCCTCACCACACATGTCTCAGAAACTACCAATCATCCAATTTCAACTTCCCCCATTTCTCTCACTTCTGACCCCTTAGCTCTCCCAACACGGCCATCACCTTAGTTAAGACCCTCATCTCTTCATGCCTGGACTGTGGCAACAATTTCTTAATTGGCCACCTGCATCATCTCTCCACTTTCCATTCTATCCTATATTAAATTGCTACAATGATTTTTCTTGAATATAAATCTAACCATGACTTCCCTACTCAGCAACTCCAATATTCCCCTATTACTTCTACCATCAAATGCAATTTCCTCAACTTAGGATTTAAGCCATTCACATTCTGGCCCAAGCCTATCTTTCTGGCCTCCCAGGATGTTGCTTTTTCCTACACTATACAATGAAGTCAAGATGGCCTATTTATTCTTCAAGCCCAAAACAGCAGTTTCTATGTTCATGCCTTCTCATGGTCAGGCCCCATGCATGGAATGCTCTCTTTCTTTACATCCACCGTATAGAGTCCTTCTCTTCTTTTAAGATAATATTCAGGCACTATCCTTTGCTTGGAGCCTTTCCTGATACCTCCACTCACTGGAATTTTCTTACCCCAAATGTTTTTGACTTTAGTCATCATTCCCTTCTCACTGCACTCCTGACTTTCTGAACTTCTACACCATGCCTCAGCTGGAGTCACTGCAACTGCCTTCAAGTGACTGAGATTCCCTTTGGCTAGAGCATCCAAAATGGCAGGCTCTTCTTCCACCAGAGGCCTTCTCTTGGTGTCTCCATTTGTGGAGAGGACCCAGACAGCCAACTCTCATTGCCCTTCCACTTGTACTCTTAACTTTCTAGATTTCAACACCATGTCCTCATGCTGGTATCTTAAATTCAGTTCTCCTTGGCTCTCTTCTTTCTGGCCACATTTTTGTATCCCATTTCCCCACATTCGATTGTAAGCTCCTTGAGGGTAGGAATTGTCTTTCTTTTTGGTTTTATTTGTTTTCTGAAAACACAAAACAGCACAAGTTGATGATTAACAAATGCTAGTTGCCTTGTTTCCTTAAATATTGTGTCCAATTTAGTTTCGTATTCCGTATACTGTTATAGGTGCTTGTCGCCTTTCCATTGGTGTGTAAGCTCTTTATAAGTAGGGTTGTTGATGTTTTTGTATTTATATCCCTAGATACAAATCCTAGTAAAGAGTTGGGCAACTGGTAGATAATTAATAAATGCTGGTGGAATTGTCTTAGACTGTGCTTGAGCCTAACTAATGCATGCTATAAAATAAATTATAATTCAATTAGATATGATAAAATATGATATGAAACATTTATTAAATACCTAATATGTACCAGGTACTATGCTAAATCTTGAGGATAAAAAATAAGAAAAAAGGAAAGAGTCTTGGCTTTCGAAGAGTTTGCAATTTAGTGGAAATTAACATAATACAACATGGCACAACACAGCACAACATAATGAAATATTATATTATAATATACTATAATGTATTATGCTATAATATGCTACACTATATTATGCTATAATATGCCATAATGTAATGTAATATAATATAATATAACATAACATAACATAACATAACATAACATAACATAACATAACATAACATAACATAATATAATATAGTATAATATAATTTCAGTTTTCTCAGCAGTGTCCAACTCTTTGGCAGACATATGCCAACGATTTGCCACTTCCTTCTCCAGCTCATTTTACAGATGAGGAAACTGAGGCAAATAGGGATAAGGATTCAGGATGATGAGTCTTCCTAACTTCAGGCCTGGTACCTTGCTTCCCTGAATCAGGAAGACTTGACTTTAATTTAGCCTTTGAAAATACACGTGTGAACGTTAGCACCTCACTTCACCTCTGTTTGTCTCAATTTCCTCATGTGTAAAACGAGAATCATAATAACTGTAGTTCCTGCATCCGAGAGTGGAAGTAAACTCTAGATGGGAGAATGTATTTAAAGCATTTTGCCATGTTGAAGGCCAGTTAGCATTATGATTATGATTTGATATCCCTGCATTGTCATGGCCTCTGCCTCTCCGCTTTCTAGGCTTCTTAGCACGGGGCAGTTCTCTGTTATTTGCATGATGAGTCTCCAAGGAAACAGCTGGGAAGGGGAAGAGAAGAATGGAAAGAAACATACTGTGAGACAGACCTAGACATAGGGAAAATGCTTTGTTAACCTAACTGTATCAAAGAACTATGGTGCACATGTGCTCACACTTTGGCACACATGCTATTACTGTTATTATCACCTTGTCACTCTCCTCACATTCATTGAGGGGATTCTGAAAGAGGAGGTCATGGGCAAAGGCTCTAGCCCAGCATTTTCTCATTCAGCGTACTGTATCCTACTGCATAAATGGTTAGAATATGGTCAGGGCCTTTGTCATTATTGTTGTTAGTAACTAGCATTTACGAACCCCAAATATAAGAGTTATTTACTTCTCCCAAATCAGAGAATCTCAAAACTTTTTTAAATAATCTCTTTGAATAGTAAGACTTTGGAGTTAGCTATGTAATCCTGAGTAAAAATATTGAAAAAGAACATTTACTCAGTATAAAAAGAGAATTTTTAAGCATCTTAGTGTCTGTCCTTGGTTATTTTCTCCACCAAAGTCTTATTTATGCAGTTATTGGTCACAAACTGCAATTTTTGTCTATTTATGAAATCAAGGCCTTGATTGGACCTTTCCAGGGTCATGGTTTTTAATAGTCCATTGAAATGAAGACTTGTATTTTCCAGGATGCTGCCTGCAGGAGCTCCAATGAAACAATCCATCAAGTTGTTTAAACAACCCTGGGAAGCGATAAGTCTTCCCCACCCCCAACACCCCAATATCCACCTGGAAATGGAAGGCCTCGTTTCCCTTGCAGAGAGCACAAAGGCCTAATGTTTCGTAAGAAAGGCAAGTCTAGCCAAGGATGGAACTGAGCCCTGGAAAGCCCACAGGAGAGTCATTTCCTCCTTCCACAGGCCTCAAGGAGGATAAGCTTCTGACAGTCACTCATTACAGAGTATAAGAAAGAAGATACTCTTGGAGTTGGCATGTACCAAAGAAAATCATAATTGGAAGATAATACCAACATATATCCATATTGGGCCATGGCCTGATTATTCAGTAGCTGATTATCTCCTTTGTGGATTTCCCATTATTTCCATCCTTTTTTTAGCTTGAGCTATTCCCCTTATGGCCGTTTAGCTGTTCATGAGAAGTTCCACAAGGGGGCAGGCCTGGGCAAGGGAGAATAAGGGAGACTCAAAGGACCTTGCAAAGAATCTGTTAAGAGTGTTAAGGAAGAGTTGAGTGGGACAGGAAATGAAATCAAAGGCTAAAATAAGATTCAGAGACTATCCGCGGACTCTGTACTCTTGGTCCTATTTCTATCCTCCATGTAGAAAAGAGGCAGTGTGGTGTAATAGATAGAATGCCAGACTCAAAATCCTAAAGACCGAGGTTGTACTGGTGCCACTCTGAGACTAAGCTCTCATTCACAGAATCGGAGAGACAGAAGAGACCTTAGTGACTCCTGCCCCTGCACAAAAGAGGAGCCTATGTGTCACATCTGGCAAGTGGCCATTGATCCTCTGCTTGAACACCTCTCATAACAAGGACCTCCCTGCTACCCAGGGTTGCCCATTGTAATTTGGCTGCCTCTAATTGTGAGATTGTTTCCCATGGTATTAAGCTTCTTTACACCTTGGACCTCTTCATCCTGGTGCTGTTCTCTAGAGCCAAACGGTATCATCAAATCTTGCTTTCACATAATAGTCCTTTGTATATTTAAAGACAACTGTCAAGTGCTCCCATTGCCACGCTTTCCTCTCCCATGCTAAATGTGCCCAACTCCTCAAGCCAACCCTCAAAGCCAAGCCATAGAGGGGTTGCAGTCTGCAGTGGTAGAAGATTCTACACTCGCACAGTTCCTTAATTACTTTAGAGTTACAAGTGAAGATCTGTTCTAACGTGTAGCAATTTGGGTCAAATATTCTTAGAGTCAAGTCTTCCACAATGGGAGGTCAGTGTCTTTGAAAAGTATTTGCCTGCTTATGTATAAGCTCCTCAGCTACACAAAAAAGTGTACTGATTGTCAGCCTGAAAGTCTGTGACTCCTTTGTTACCATGAGGATGTCAGATAAGCAAAATGAGGAACTTCAATAATGATAACAATGATTATTTTGATTCAATTTAGCCCCACACAAAATAATGGTTTTTTGTTGTTTTTTTTTTAAAACAGAGTACATTATGAAATAAGTGATTTTATGATTTACGTACTACTCTGGGACTGAGGAAGAAAAATCTGAATTTTAAAATCTGTAGACTGTCTTGCAACTTGCAGGAATTCAGAATTAGAGCGATAAAGATAATCAAATGGCTACTAGCTGCACCCACGCTCGAAAAGCACACCTAGCAATTGGTCATCTGTCCTCAGCAGGAAGAGCTCACGTGAGGAGTGAAATCCCCCTATCCTGAAGACTTATATGAACTGACTCGAAGTGAAATGACCAGACTTACCAGAACGTTGTACGATGATCGCTTGTGAATGACTTAGCTGTTCTCAGCAACACAGTAATCTAAGGCAATTCTGAAGGACTTGTGATGAAAAATGCTATCCATGTCCAGAGAAAGAACTGATAGAATCTGCATCCAGATTGAAGCATAATTCTAAAAAATATATATACCTATATATTTGTTTTTCTTGGGTTTTTTGTCTGTGTTCTTTTTTGCAACGTAGCTAATATGGAAAGATGTTTTGCATGATTGCCCATGTATAGTCACTCTCGAAGATTTTCACTTCTCAAGGTGGGGGTAGGGGAGGGAGAAAAGAAGGGAATTTGGAATTCTAAAACAATTTTAATGAATATTAAAATTGTTTTTGCATGTAATTTAAAAATAAAAAAATGTGTTTTTAAAAAAGGAAATCTCCCATCCTAAGGCAGCACATAACACTTTTGGATAATTTTCAAATTGAGAAGCTCCTTCTTACATCAAGTCAAAATGGGCCTCTTGATAACATTCCACGTTTACCAGAGCCTATTGTCAAATAGAGTTCTTCATAATCCTTGTATGGACAACAAACATTAAAATACATAAAGATGATTCTTATAACTCTCACCCACCACACAAGTTGGCACTTTTTTAGGAAAAACATCCCCAGTTCTTTCACCTATGATCTAGTCTTGGAGTGGGTACTTTCTCCACTGACAAAAATTGCAGGCTTCATCTGATTGAATAGATGGTTTCCAAATACTTGTGGAAAAAAAATTCCTATCCTTGAGGACAACCTGATCAGGAGTTCTGGATGGAGCTAGGCTGCTCATTGGATGACAGTTATATCATCCTTCTCTGCCTCACAGTTGAAGACTTTTCAGTTCAGACAATTTGGCCAGAATTTACATCCCTTTGGTAAATCTTTAGAGACCACATGGACCACATGGTCCATGACGAGTCTTCCATCAATCCAAAGATCTGGCTGTGTTTAGGTTGGGAAAAGAAAGGTCAGGAAGGACACAGTAGACGTCTTCAACTCTCTGACTGACTGTCATGAGGCAGAAGGACTGTCCTTGTTCTGTGTGGCTCCATTGAACAGAATTGGGAATATGGGGCTGAATGTACCAAGAGATCAACAGAGAATGGATGTCCAGAAAAGCTTCCCAACAATGTGAGTTCTCTAAAAGTGGGATGTACTCCCTCACGAGGTGGTATGTTTTCTCTCCTGGGAGGTCTTCAAGCAGAAGCTGGTTGACACCTTATCAGGTGTGTTAGGAAGGGGACTCACATAAGGTGGACGAGATGGCTACTGAGCATTTTCCAACTCTCAAATTCTGTGATTTCGTAAGGACATTAGGAGACGTCCTATGGAAGCAAGCCGGACCACTCTTCTAGACCTGTTTTCTTCTCTATAAAATGTGGTGGTTGGACTAGAGAATCTTTTCTCCTTTACAACTCTGAAACCTGTGAATCTATATTCATTATTCAATCATCCATAAAACCTCAAACATTTAAGATATAAGAAAAAATATTTCACCTTTCTCTTCTTTTTCTCCAAATAGTTGTTTAACATCTTTTATGAGAAATGTAGTCCCCAGTAGTGGGCACTGGACAAAATAGAGATGAGAAAGGAAGGAGAAACGTAAAGAGGATGAAAGAAAATTAACATTTATTACGGGCCTACTATATGTTAGGCATTGTACATCTTAAAATATTATTTAATTTGATACCTGCTACAACATTTTGAAGTATGTACTATTATCCCTATTTTACAGATGAAAAAACTGAGAGTAACTGGGTGAGTAACTCACCCAGGTTCGCACAGCTACTAAGGTTCTGAGGCTGGATTTGAATTAAGGTCTTCTGAAGTCTAGACTCAACCTTCTATCCATTGTATCTTCTAGTTGCCTCTGAAGACAGAGTTTTAACCCCTGAGTGAACCATTTGGCAGCTAAGAATTCTGCCTGTGCTACTGACTGCATTTCGTAGAACTTTCCCCCTCTGCTCTCCTGTTCTCTGGTCTCATATATTGAGCAAGCTCTGGCTTCCATCTAAATGCAATCAAAACCCCTCAAATATCCTGATGAAGAGTCAAATAAGAACATTTTTTTGCCATTTCAGAGGGTCCTATCTATGCCACATTGACAAATAGATGGGTTTCCTGTTCTAATTTAGCAAAACCAAGACCAAGTATATTTATCTAACCTTGAGATCATCTACTGTACTTTCATCAAACAAAGGTCCAATGGGGATTCTTCCAAACGCAATATTTTTTTAGGGCTATAAGGGAAAACTTGGTGGAGATTCAAATAATAGGAAACATACTCTTCTGGAATGATCCACTTTGGGGAGCTTTCCAACTGGGAGGCAGTTCCTACAACCTAAACCAACCAAACAAACAAAGAACCTTCTCCAAAGCCCTACCTGGCTTAGGATCCACAATTCCCAGTGACCAAACTTGACATTTGAAACAATCATTATAAGGAGTGTAGCAGATGACTTTGTCACAAAGCTAAAAAATGAGACTTATGTCAGCATTGTGAATTGTTAATGTTTTCTGGGGATGAGCATTTCACCTTTTATGACCAGCAAAATACTAATTTTTACCTTCCAGTATGGTTCATGCTGATTCCTATGGGATGATGAGTATATCTCTAAAACAAGCTTCCAAGCATGTTATTCAAAGTCTAAGAAGGGGGAGCAGGTCCAGGGTTCGGAGGGATGGCTTTCTATAATCTGAAACATACATAACTGATGAAAGTTCTTTTATCAAAACAAAAGTGCATAATATTGTAGCTACTGAGCCAGAAAGAATCTAATAACCCATGTATTCCAAACGCTTCTGAAGCCATGGACTTGAGAGTGGAAGCGGCATACCCAAGTAAGTGGCAATAAATGCATTCACATGCAGGTTCTCTAAACCCAACAATCTTCCCTGAACAATTTTAATAAGTCATTATTACTGACATGTTCCAATCATCTATTGTTTTATAATTCCAAACAACATTAATATGATAACCCATAAAGCCAAAAACAATGTCTAACAAATTGTGTTTGGAACATTGAGAAATTTCATAGATTAGTGCCTCTCACCCTTTAAATAATTAAGCAAATCAACCCTGAAACCAATCTGTCTAAACTAATCAGAATCATACTCTATTCAAAATGTATTCCTTTTTGTAATAGTATCCAATGACCAAATTCCTCCATTTAGACAACTTTCAAAAGTCATCAAGAGATAACTGTCCATTATATTGCACCACGAGGTTTAAAAATCCCTTTACATACATAATTTCCTTTAATCCTTATGATAATTGTATTAAGTAGATAATACAAACAGCATCCTTTCCATTTTCAAAGAAGAAAGGAAGCTTTGAAAAGAGTCCTATTTGTCCATGTTAACACAGTAAGTAGTAAAGATGAAATTTGAACCCAGGTCTGCCAGGGCCCAGATCCAGACCATCCAAGCCTAGGTTTGTGCCTCCATGATGATTTGAAGAGGGGCTACAAAATGTGGCCAGCCTTATTTAGCCCATTGCCTCATTATATGGCATCCTAGGCTAGCTGAGACCCGGTCACAAAGTAAGGAGATCTGGCTTCCAATTTCACCTCCAATATTTGTAATCTCTGTGTGACTCTGGGTAAGTAACCAAATCTTCCAGTGTTCTAAGAACTCCCTACCATGATAAAATGTACAAGAGAGTGCCAGCCTTCATGGAGAGAGGCAAGTTCCTTACCATCTGACAATTTCTTTTGCCAGTCAGATCATAAACCACTTCCCTATCCTTACATGTCAGACTTTATTTTGAATTTGGTCATATATACCTCACCTTGATTCTGATTTAATGTCAAGAAATATGGCAAGTTCTGCTACTTCCTGTGAAAAGTATGGCTCGTCCATGCAATTCGACAACCATTAGTTAGGCATCTACTATGTGAAAGATGCTACATTAGTGACTGGGAATCTAAAGACAAGAACAAAAAAGTCCCCTCTGCCCTCTTGGCACTTACCTTTAGCTCAGGATAAAATGCATGCACAAAGAAATGTAATATCAGCTAAGTTAAGGAGGGACAGAGTGCTGAACAAAGGGGAGATCAATAAATCCTTTGGAAAAGAGATGATCCTTGGGTAGATTCCTAAAGGATATAGTCCAAATTCTTGGTGGTGGAGATGAGAAAGGAGGCAAAACAGGTGGAGGGTACAGCCTATGTAAAAGCATAGAGACGGGAAGTAGCCTGCTGAGGGAATGAGACAGTGGACCCTGAGTATTTAGTGCTGGCTCACTCCTCAAATGATCTCTTATTCTCCTATCTCTTTGCATGTTGTATCTTTCAGCTGATAATTAACTATTCAAGGATTTTTTTCATCTTTATCTTGGTATCTCCAATCCCTGGCACAGTGCAATATTAATCACAGATGTGACAATATTAACATCCCCCCAACATGCACAAACATACACATACAGAGAAAGAGAGAGAGAGAGAGAGAGAGAGAGAGAGAGAGAGAGAGAGAGTTCAATAAATTGAATGCCTCCCAATCACCTCCAGAATTAAATATGAAAGCTTCTGTTTGACTTTTAAAGCTCTTCATCACTTGGACCCTTCCTACCTGATTCCTTCTTCCTCTCCAATCCAGTGACACGGGCCTCCTGAGCTTTTCCTTGTACAGACTGTGAGCTCTTGGGAGCACAGGCTGCTTTTGTCTTTGTGTCTCCAGGACTTAGCCTAGAGTGTGGTCCATAATGGGTGATAAATCAACATTTGTTGACTTGTTTTTGCTTTGTACAAAGTCAGTGGTTAGTTAATGCTTAGTGAATTACATTGAGATGAATAGCAAGTTGTCCGTATTAACTGGAACGTGAAGCACATGAAATCCAGTAATGAGTAATCTCTCTGGGAAGGTCAGCTGGAGGTCTTTAAATGACAAGATGCAGAGTTTATATTTCATCCTAGAGACATAAAGATGAACTGAGGTTCTTAGAGCACAGCAGTGACATGGGCAGATATGACTTGGACAGGACTTTCTGGAAGAAAGGGAAAGAAATGGAGACACTTTTGCATATGGTGGATCATCCTACATCTGATGGCTCAGTGTGTCAAAGAGAAGAATAAGCTTCAATATCTAACCCAGGACCTTTTAGGCACAAAACAGGGAGACTGGGAGCAAGGGTTCTGTGATAGGGATCCCTGTTGTATACTTCACTTGATGAGGGTGCAGGAATTTGAGGGAGCCCCAGCATAATCTGGACTATCATTAAGACAGAAGAGCCTGGTCCCTTTTTCTGTCTAAGGAAGGAAGGACAATACCTCTCAAAGGCCACAAGGCATTACCTAGCATCCAAAGACTTATGATCTTTAGGCTTTTGTGAGTGGCCACTCTTGGCTTAGTATATGTGAGCCTGTGCCAAGGACTCCCTGTAGGGCTATGTTTGTGTGCGCATCCCCACCCTGGAAAATATAGAAAACAGCCTGGATATATTGGGAGATCCCATTTGCCCAATATGTTTGTTCTATGTGGCTCAGTATAACAGAGTTCCAAGAAATTTGTCAAATGGTTCAGAAAAATCTCTTCCTTTGGATTTACATGAAATTTTTCATCCTTGTGACTCTTAAGTCAACCTCAAAAGTTATTTTTAGTTTTAAAAAGTTAATATGGGATGATGAATAAGCTTTCCTCCAGAGATAACTTCTAAAATACATCATGATGGTATTTGTCCCTTGGTTAATGTACGTTAATTGACGTTGCTTTAAGAAATCATCATTAAAATGCCATACAATATGCACATAGTTATTTCTCAATTATGCCTGCTAATGGAATGGAGCAGGGCCACAAGGGATCCAGAAGAATAAGCAATCTAAAAAGCTTTTTATTTCATTTTGGAACGTGGAGCACTTTACATGGAATACGTGTTAAATCCAAGCTGTTTACACATACTCAGACACATGCTTGCATGTGTACACACCCACATGCACACAGACAGCTCTCTGCTTATCCTCAGCATCCTTCCAGCTCAGTCTGACAGTGAGGGGCCAGGGTCACTACAGGAAGGTTCTACAAGGGCGTTACACAGAATTTGGGGGAGCATTTAGGAGGTTTGGTGCGTAAAGTGCTGGGCCTGGAGTAAGGAAGACTTATCTTTGTGAATTCAAATCTGCCCAAGTCATGTGTTGGCCTCAGTTTCTTCATCTACACCATGATCTGGATAAGGAAACAGCAAATGAGCCCAGTAACTTTGCCAAGAAAACCCCGGTGGGATCACAAAGAAGCAGAACTGACTGAAACGACTGGACAACAACAGCGATAATTTATATACAGGGTACAGTGGAAAGAGGCCTAGACCTGGGTTCAAACCCTACCTCAGATGTTACCTAGGTAACTTTCGGGAAGTCAATTTCATTTCTTTGTCAAAGAGAATTTCACCTGTAAAATGAATGGG
>JAQQSZ010011298.1:0-12288 GCA_028646595.1 Phalanger gymnotis | reverse complement strand
GCTAGAGCCCTGCTTCCCTCTGCCACTTTGTGGGTTCTGCAGCTCTAGAATTGGTTCAGAACTATTTTTCATAGGTTTTTGGAGGGACTTGGTGGGGAGCTCACGCTAGTCCCTGCTTTCCAGCCATCATCTTGGCTCCGCCTCTTGGTAATCTGATTTCTAATTGGAGGAAAGATTAAAGATTTTTCAAGTTGGGAAGGAGAAAATAAACAGGTAACAATTCTTTGAATTCAGAAAAGGGGTGACCCCCCCACCCCTGCAAATGACTGTATTCAGTCAAAGGAACACAGAAACAATAACTGATTGACCAGTACAGGGCCAGTTCTCAGGTAAGACATGGGCTGCTTGAGATGTATAATTATGAGAAAGCTTCTTGCATTAATCTTCAGATCTGGCTGGGTTTCTGATCAGCATAACCTAGGTCCTTAGTTAAAGGTCTCAAAGTAGCAGATAAAGGGGATCCAGCTTCCCAGCCCCACAAGGCTACATTCAAACAGTGTAATAAGGTTTTCTCACAGTTCTCATAATTTTAGTGGTTTTCTCACATGTCAGAAATTGGACTAGATCCATAGAAAGGGAATCAAGCTGTCTCTAGAATTGAGTCACAATATGGTGTCAGTATGGTTCATTCAATTCCTACTACCACTTACTGTTTTACTTCCCTCCATATTCTTGAAATGGAAGATATTAATAATCACATTACCTATCTAATGAGTTGTGAGGAAAGTTCTTTGTAAACCTTGATACACATATGTTACTATTAATAATGATGGTGAGAGCAATAGGTTATCTATTGATATTCAGCTACTTTAGCAGTATATCCTCACTGGCCTTTGGACAAGGATATCACATTTAGAATACCAACAGTCAAATTGGAGTTTAGAGATGGTCTAAAGACTTGTGACTCTTAGAACTATCTGCCTCCTTTCTTGCTATTCTGCTAATTTCAGTGAAGAAGTAGAAAGAGGCCACTCAGAAAGGGGCTATTTTGTATTTTGCTTTGTTTCAGGATTTACTGTGGCCAAAAATTTCATTACTGAGTGGCTAGCCTACTGGTGATGAGCCTCTCAGCGCTGGTTCTTGAAAAAGCATACTTGATCTGTTTCTAGGACTATACTCAAAGCCTTTCCAGAATGGTAGAGCTTTCCAGAGTTTGCATTCCACTGACATAGCTGAAGAACCCAAATGTCACTTTCATGCTGTAATAGGTCATCAGAGTAGGACTTTGTGGAGCTTAGAAACATCCAACCTTGAGAATGCAACACAAATGCAATTCAAATTAAATGTACAAAAGCCTTTCTAGGTGACATTATGAAATAAAGATTCAGAGAGAACAAAATGTTTAATAGAAAGTGGCATATTCATTACATTTGAAAAGAGTTGCTGGGATCACAGTCAAGATTGTAGAGTGAGAAGTATTTTTGCCTTAGCTCCCAGCAAATCTCCTTCACAGTTATCTAGAAAATGCTCCAGATTGAATTCTGAATGAGAAAGCCAAGAAAAAGTCAAAGTGAGTCATTTTCCAGCCAAGAGAAGGGCAGGTCTGCCAACAGCAGGGCAGGGGTTGGGGCAGGTGGCAGTAGCCATGAGGACAAGGAATATTACAGTGCCCTGGGACAAAAAGGAGAGAGAACACCAAGGCAGAAAGAGAGCCCAGGGGACCCCTGAACTAGCTCTGGGATCAAGAATAGGTCCTTTTTTGGAAGCTTTTTTTGCGCATTACATAGTCTGGGCCACAGATTCAAGGCAGAGAGAAGTGATTGCACAGAAGCAGGATCCTAGCTAAGTATGGAGCACAAAGCAAGTTCCAGAAACTTTGTTGTGTGGCTCTCAGTGCAGGAGCAGAGCAGTGACTCCATTTTAGCCTTCAGCCCAGCACAATCCTGCAGTGCAATAAGCAGGGCAGAAAACCAAGACTGAAGGAGAGCCAGCAGTTCACTTGCTCTGAACTTGTTAAATTTCCCAGCAGGCTAACAGTAACTGAGTTCAACAGCTGTCTACTGAAACAACTCTATGCAAGCCAACAGACCCAGCTAGAGGAATGCAGACCAAGAGGGCAATGAACAGAACTCTCCTCAGATCACATCACTTTGGAAGCACTGGAAATGTGAAAGTCCATAGACAGAACTGTGAAAATAGCAGGATATATAAACTCAGGCCAGATATTCTCTCCTCACCTTGTCATCTCATCCCAAGAAGTGAACAGAACCCAACATTATCATAAAGCCAAAGTCAAGAAGTAGGCTGGAAGAAATGAGCAAAGATGAAAACAAAACAAGAAACTCTAACCATAAAGATGGTGATAGGGAAGCACAAGACTCAACGCAGAAGAGAACAACTTGAAAGCATCTATAAACAAAGCCTTGGAAAAATGCAGACTAGACACAAGACCAATAAGAATTTCTGGAATATGGCACTAAGGAGCTAAAATGATCTTTTGGAAATGAGCTATGGAAGAAAGATATGAAAAGAGAATTAATAATTTGTTAAGAGGTAAAAAATCTTACTGAAGTAACTCCTTGAAAATTAAAATTGGACAAATGGAGTGTAATGACTCCTTGAGACATAAAGAAACAATAAAGTCAAAAGACTTAAAGAAGAAAATGTGAAATAGCTCATTGGAAAAACAACTGACCTGGAAAATAGATCTAGGATAAATAATTTAAGAATTGTTGGACTACCTGAAAATCATTTTTTAAAAAAAACCTAGACATCATATTTCAAAAATTATAAAGAAAAATAGCCCAAAGATCTTGGCTCCAAAGGACACAGTAGAAATGGAAAGAATCTACCATGCACCTGCTGAAAGAAACCCCAAAATTAAAACTGAGGAATATTATTATGAAAATCCAGAGCTCCCAGTTCTAGGGAAAAAAATACTGCAAGCAGCCAGAAAAAGAATTCAAGTACCATAGAGACATAGTCATGATCACACAGGATTTAGGAGTCACTGGTATAAAGAACCAGAGGGCTTAGAATATGATATCCCAGAAGGCAAAGGATCTAGGATTACAAGCGAGAATAACCTACCCAGTGAAACAACATAATCCTCTGGGGGGAAATGGATATTTAATGAAATACAGCACTTTCATGTACACCTGATGAAAAGATTAGAAAATTGACTTTCAAACATAGGAATCAAGAGAAAAATGAAAAGGTCAACATGATGAGTGCTTGCTTCAGCAGCACATATACTAAAATTGGAACAATACAGAGAATTTTAGCATGACCTCTGTGCAAGGATGAAACACAAATTCATGAAACATTACATATTTTTTTGTGAAAGAAGGTGTATCCTAGCCATACCACATCTCAAACTGTATTTTAAAATGGTAATCTTCATAGTTATGTGGCACTAGCTAAGAAATAGAGTGGTGGATCAGTGAACAGACTCAGTAGTAAATGACCATAGTAATCTACTGTTTGATAAACCCAAAGACCTCAGCTTTTGGGACAAAAACTCACTATTTGACAAAAACTGCTGGGAAAACTGGAAAACAATAGGGCAGAAGTGAGGTATAGACCAAAATCTTACACTGAAATAAGATCAAAATGGATACATGATTTAAACAAAGTAATACCATAAGCAAATTAGGAGAGCAAGTAATCATTTACCTGTCAGATCTGTGGAGAAGGGAAGAATTTATGGTCAAACAGGAGATATAGAGCATTACTAGATGTAAAATGGACAATTTTGATTATATTAAGTTAAGGTTTTGCACAAACAAAACCAATGCAACAAACATTAGAAGGAGAGCAGAAAACTGGGAAACATTTTTATATAGCAAGTGATAAAGGCCTCATTTATCAAATATATAGAGAATTGATTCAAATTTGTAAAAAAAAAAATACTAGTAATTTTCCAGTTAATAAATGGTCAAAGGATATGAACAGGCTGTTTTCAGATGAAGAAATCAAAGCTATCTGTAATCATGTGAAAAAAATGCTCTAAATCACTATTGACTGGAGAAATGCACATTGAAACAACTCTGAGGTATCATCCTCACACCTATCAGGTGGGCTAATATGACAAAAAAGGAAAATAACATATGGGAGGGCATGTGGGAAAATGGGTATACTAATGCACTGTTGGTGGAGTTGTGAACTATCCAACCTTTCTAGAGAGCAATTCGGAACTGTGCTCAAACTGTGCATATCCTTTGACCCATCAATACAACTACTAAGTCTTTATCCCGAGATTTAAAAAAGAGGGAAGGGAGGACCTATTTGTACAAAAATATGGCAGCTTTTTTTGTGGTGGCAAAGAATTGGAAAATGAGGGGATGCCCATCAATTGAGGAATGGCTGAACAAGTTGATATGATTATAATGGAATATTACTGTGCTATAAGAAATGATGAGCAAATGGATTTCAGAAAAACCTGGAAAGACCTGTATGAACTGATGCAAAGTGAATTGGGCAGGACCAGGAGAACAGTACACAGTAATGGGAATACTGCACGATGACTAACTGTGAATGACTTAGCTATTGTCAGCAATACAATGATCCAAGACAATTCCAAAGGACTCATGATGAAAAATGCTATCCACCTCCAGAGAGAGAAGAGATGGAGTTTGAATGCAGATCAAAGAATACTATATTTCACTTCCTGTATTTTTGTGTGATATTTTTTCACTTTGGGTCTGTGTCTTTTTTCACAACATGACTAATTTGATATTATGTTTTGCATGATTGAGTATGTATAACCTATGTAAAATTGCTTACTGTCTCAGGGAGGCGGGAGGTGATAGAAGGAGAAAAAAATTTGGAATGGAAAAAAAATTTTAAATAAATGTTTAAAATTGTCTTTACATCTAACTGGGAAAATTATTTTTATTTTTTATTTTTCCCACATTTCAATTTATTTATTTATTTTAGTTTTCAACATTCACTTCCACAAGATTTTGAGTTCCAAATTTTCTCCCCATATCTCCCCTCCCCCACCCCATGACGGTATGCGTTCTGATTGCCCCTTCCCCCAATCTGCCCTCCCTTCTGTCAACTCCCTCCCCCTTCTCTTAACCCCTTCTTCTATTTTCCTGTAGGGTAAGCTAGATTTCTGTACCCCATTGCCTGTGTATCTTATTTTCCAGTTGCTTGTAAAAACAGTTTTTAACATTCTTTTTTTTTTAAACTTTGAGTTCCAAATTCTCTCTCTTCCTCCCTCCCCACCCACCCTCTTTGAGAGGGCAAACAATTCAATATAGGTTGTACATGTGTAGTCATGCAAAACACTGCCATAATAGTCATGTTGTGAAAGACTATATTTCCTTCCATCCTATCCCACATCCCCATTTATTCTATTCTCTCCTTTGACCCTGTCCCTCCTCAAAAGTGTTTGCTTCTGATTACCCCCTCCCCAATCTGCCCTCCCTTCTATTACCCCCTTTCCCTTTATCCCCTTTACCCCCTACTTTCCTATAGGTTAAGATAGATTTCCATATCAATTGAATGTGTATGTTATTCCCTCCTTAAGCCAAATCCAATGAGACTAAGGTTCACTCATTCCCTCACCTCCCCTCTATTCTCCTCCACTGTAAATGCTTTTTCTTGCCTCTTTTACGTGAGATAATTTACCCCATTGTACCTCTCCCTTTCTCCTTCTACCAGTACATTCCTCTCTCACCCCTGAATTCTAATTTTTAGATATCCTTTCATATTGAACTCACCTTGTGCCCTCTGTCTATATATATTTCCTCCAACCACTCTAATAATGAAAAAGGACTGAGTTACAAATATTATCTTTCCATGTAGGAATGTAAACAGTTCAACTTAAATAAGTCCCTTATGATTTCTCTTTCCTGTTTGCCTTTTCATGCTTCTCTTGAGTCTTGTATTTGAAAGTCAAATTTTCTATTTAGCTCTGGCTTCTCAAGAATGCACTAAATTCCTTTATGTCATTGAATGTCAATTTTTCTCTCTCATTGATTACACTCAGTTTTTCTGGGTAGGTGATTTTTTAAAGCATTTAGTTAGTTATTGTAAAGTTAAAGAATACATTTCAATCTGCCCCCAGAGTTTATCATTTTTCTCTTTGAAGGTGGATTGCATTTTTCACCATGAGTCTTTTGTATTTGTTGTGAATGATTGTATTGATCAAAATAAATAAGTCTTTCACATTTGGTTATTGTTGCAATATTGCTGTTCTCCTGCTTCTGCTCACTTTGTATCAACTTGTATAAGGCTTCCCTGGTTTTTGTGAAACCATCCACTGCATCATTTCTTTTATATACACACACACACACACACACACACACACACACACACACACACACACACACACAGAGCTGTGTATAAGTTTATTTTTAGTATTCGACACTTACTTCCATAAGATTTTGAGTTTAAAATTTTCTCCCTTCCCTCTCCTCCCTCCTCCCCAAGACGGTATGTAATTTGATATAGGCTCTACTTATACATTCATATTAAACATTTTCACATTCGTCATGATGTAAAGAAGAATTAGAACAAATGGCAAGAACCACAAGAAAGAAGAAACAAAACAAAACAACAAAAGAAAAAGAGAGCAAATGGTATGCTTCCATCTGCATTCAGACTCCAAAGTTCCTTCTCTGGATGTGGATAGCATTTTCTATCATGAGTCTTTTGTAGTTGCCTTATATCCTTGCATTGCTGAGAAGAGCTAAGTCTATCAAAGTCAGTCATCACACAATGTGGCTGTTACTGTGTACAATGTTCTGGTTTTGCTCATTTTACTCAGCATCAGTTCATATATGTCTTTATACATTTTTCTAAAGTCTGCCTGCTCATCATTTCTTTTATCACAGTAGTATTCCATTACATCCATATACTACAACTTGATGAGCATGCCCTCAGTTTCCAATTCTTTGCCACCACAAAAAGAACTGCTATGAATATTTTTGTACATGTGGGTGATTCTTGGCTTTAATCCTAACTCCTTTGACCTCCAGAATATCATATTCTAAACCCTCTGATCCTTTAATGTAGAAGCTGCTAAATCTTGTGTTATCTTGATTGTGGCTCCACAATATTTGAATTGTTTCTGGCTGCTTGCAATATTTTCTCCTTGACCTGGGAACTCTGGCATTTGGCTATAATGTACCTGGAATTTGGCTATAATTTTCCTTTTGGGATCTTTTTCAGGAGGTGATAGGTGGATCCTTTCAGTGGCTGTTTTACCCTCTGGTTCTAGAATATCAGTGCAGTTTTCCTTGACAATTTCTTGAAAGACAATGTCTAGGCTCTTTTTTTTTTTGATCATGGCTTTCAGGTAATACAATAATTTAAAAACTCTCTCTCCTGGATCTATTTTCCAGGTCAGTTGTTTTTCCAATGAGATATTTCACATTGTCTTCTATTTTTTCATCTTTTTGGTTTAGTTTTATAATTTCTTGATTTCTCACAGAGTCGTTAACTTCCACCATTGCTTCATTCTAATTTTTAGGGAATGATTTTCTTCAGTGAGCTTTTGGACCTCTTTTTCCATTTAGCCAATTCAGCTTTTTAAGGCATTCTTCTCCTCATCAGCTCTTCGGACACTTTTTTTTTGCCATTTGGAGTCTATTTTTAAGGTGTTATTTTCTTCAGTATTTTGGGGGCTCTTCTTTAGGAAGCTGTTGATTCATTTTTCATGATTTTCTTGCATCACTCTCATTTCTCTTCCCAATTTTTCCTTTACTTCTCTTACTTGATTTTCAAAATCCTTTTTAAGCTCTTCCGTGGCCTGAGACTAATTCGTATTTTTCTTGAAGGCTTTGGATGTAGGAGTTTTGACTTTGTTGTCTTTTTCTGAGTGTATGTTTTTATCTTCTTTGTCACCAAAGCAAGCTTCTATAGCCTGAGTTTTTTCTGCTCATTTTTCTGCTCATTTTGTCTGCTCATTTTCCCAGCCAATTACTTGACTTTTTAGTCAAGTTGGGCTCTGCTTCCAGTGTGGAGGGCTTACTATCCCAAGCTTCAAGGGTTTTGCACAGCTATTTTCAGAGATATTTCTAGGGATCTGTAAGTTTTCAGTTCTTCTAAAGTGGTATGATCTAAGGAGAAGTGTTACTCCTCTTCTGGCCTGTTCTCTGGTCAGGAAGTGACCACACTCTTTTCTGCCCTGGAACTGTGAGGAGGGCTCTCTCTCCACTGCTGCCACAAGCTCTGCTATGCCAGTGCTCCTTCTCACCCTAGGACTGTGACTCAGATCCAAGTATGGGCAAAGCAACAGAATCCTGCCTTGGTGTCAGCAAAGAGATCCCTGTGATCCCTTTCTGATCAGTTGTTTGATCCCCTTATCATCTGTGGGCTGAGAGCTTTGGAAGCAGCCAGTGTCCTGGTGCTCTGCTGGGGCAGGGGCTGGTCTATGCTCCTTTTTCACCTAGGTCTGACTTTCTAAGTTCTCTTTGGCATTTGTGGGTTGAGAAATCTGGAAACTACCTCAGCTGCCGTGACTCAGTCCCCTGAGCCTGCTCCAGGTTTGTTGGGGCACAGTCTGTGCCAGCACGGCCCACACTGGACTGCACTTCTCTTCCAGCCCAGTGCAACAGACCATTCCTGCCAACCATTCAGGTTGTCTTGGGCTGGATGTTTGTTTCACTCTGTCTTTTTGTGGATTCTTCTGCTCTAAAATTTGTTTAGAGTAATTTTTACAGGTATTTGAAGGGGCTTGGGGGAGAGCTGAAATGAGGCCCTCTTTTTACTCCACCATATTGGCTCCACCCCAAAAATATTTTTTTAAGTGGTAAACATGAGAAAAAAAGCATGAAAGACTAAAAAAGGTTAAACTGTTTACATTCTTTTATAGGGAGATGCTTCATATACACCCTCAGAACTCTATTTTCACTACAGCAGTTAGAGGGATTCTACTTAGACAGGGGGCCTGGGTGTGTCTATTATGTTGGGATGATCTAAAAAAATGTAAGGCTGAGAAGGAGGTATGTACAGGGAGAAGTGAGAAGGGAGAGGAAGAATGGGACCAATTATCTCACATAATGAGGTGTGTAAGAGGGCAGTTTTTTGGGGAGAGGAATAGGCAACAGTTGAACCTCGCTCTTATTTGAACTGATTCAAAGAGGGAAGAATAAACATATATGCATATTTAAGTACAAAAATGCATCTTACCCAATAGGGAAGTAGGAGGGAAAAGGATTTCTTAATCCTTCTGGAAAAAGGTATGAATGGGAATAAGAAAAGGAAGGCAGTGGTCAAAAAGCAAAACAGACTCTTACAGTGCAGGGTAAAAAAGGAGAAGTATAAGAATAGGATAAGAGGACATACACAGCAGTAATAACTCTGAATATGAATGGAATGGACTTGCCCATAAAATAGAAGCATATAGCAGGATGGATTAGAAACCAGAATCTAACATTTTTAATAAGAAACTATATATGCCTATGTATGCACATGTGTGTGTGTGTGTGTGTTTGTGTGTGTGTGTTTAAATAAGACATTTTAACCAGAAAGATACTCAGTTAAAATAAGGGGCTAGAGCAGAGTCGATTGTACTTTAGCTGAAGTAAAAAAAGGTTGGAGTGGCAATCATTACATCAGGCTAAACAAAACAAAGACATAATTAAAAGAGATAAACAGAAACTACATTTTACTAAAAGGTACCACAGACAATGAATTAATATCAGTACTGAACATATATACACCAAACGGCATTCCTTTAAATCCTTAAAGCAAAAGTTTAATTAATTATAAGAGGAAAATGGTAAAACTCTAATAGTGAAGGAACTCAATTTACACCTCTCTGACTTAGATAAATCTAACAATAAGTTAAGCAGCTGAACAGAATTTTAGAAAAGATATGATAGATATTTGGGGAATATTGAGTGAGGATAGAAGTAAGTATACCTATTTATCAGAAAAGCTGAAATATTAAATACATCTTTCTCTGATCATATTGAATGAAAATTAATTTCAATAAAAGGGCTTTGAAGCATAGATTTAAAATTAATTGGAAGCTAACTAACTTAATCCTAAAGAATAGGTGGTTCAAAGAAAAAATCAGAAACAACAATTTTGTTAAAGATAATAATGAGATACATACAAATATGTGGAATGCAGCCAAAATAGTACTTAGAGAAAAGTTTCTCAATGATCACAAAGAAAAAGAGCAGATCAATGAATTTGATGTGCAACTAGAAAAATTAGAAAACCAAACAAAAACTCCCAGACACCAATATGGAAATCCTGAAAAATCAAAGGACAGTTGAACAAAATTGAAGTAAAAACCTATTTAGCATATAAAACTAAAATCATTAAAAAAAAAAAACCCCATGGTCTCAATTTTGTGAAAAAGATGAATTCACAACCAATGAAAATGAAATAAAAACAATGGTTAAAAGCTATTTGCCAATTTTCCAATTGAATTATTTATTTGCCAATAAAACTGAAAATCTAATGAAATGGATGAATATTCACAAAAAAATACAAACTACCCAGATTAATGGCACAGAAAATAGAAAACTTAAATAACTTTGTTTTAGAAAAAGAAAAAGAACAAACCATGAACGAACTCCCTAAGGAAAAAAAAAACACTAGTTGTATTTACAAGTGAATTCTATCAAATGTTTGAAGAACAATTACAAGACTATTTAAATGGAATAAAAAATATAAAGAAGCCCTACCAAATTCCTTCTATGACACAAATATGATCTTGATACCTAAATCAGGGAGAATCAAAACAGAAAAAAAAAACCAAACTATAGACCAATTTCCCTAATGAATATTGATGCATATTTTAAAATAACATACTTCTAAGGAGAATACAGAACTATCACAAAGATCATACAATATGACCAGGCTGTATTTATTCCAGGAATACAGGGCTGGCTCAAAGTTAGGAACCCTATAAGGATAATTGACCATAATAACAACAAAAACAACAAAATCACGTAATTATTTCAAAAGAGAAAAAAAAACTTTTAACAAAATGCAGCATCCTTTACTGTTCAAAACATTAGATAGCATAGGAATAAATGGAACTTCTCTTAAAACGATAAGTAGTAACTATCTAAAACTAAGAGCAATAATGGGGATAAGCTATAAGTCTTTCAGGGGTGTAACAAGGATGTCCATTATCAATCTCACTAGTCAATACTGTACTAGAAATGCTAGCTATAGTAATAAGAAAGAGAGCTCAAGGAGGAAACGAAGAGCGTTATTAAAAGTTTCTGTTTTCTGTTCCATTAACCTGGGCAGTTTGCAGATGATATAGTTTACTTACAGAACAAGCAAACTGGAGCAGAGCCAAGATGGTGGCTGGAAAGCAGGGACTTGCGTGAGCTCCCACCCAGGTCCCTCCAAACACCCATAAAAATGGCTCTGAGCAAATTCTAGAACTGCAGAACCTACAAAATAGCAGAGGGAAGCAGGGCTCCAGCCCAGAACAGCCTGGATGGTCGCTGGGTAAGGTCTATCACATGGAACTGGGAGCAGAGTGGGGCAGAGCCGAGCATAAGCCATGCCTGGACCAACCAGACCAGGACCCAGAGCAACAGACCCTAGTGCCTGTGAGCTGCGGCAGTTACCAGACTTCTCAACCCACAAACACCAAAGACAACAGAGTAGGTTAGTGGGAAAAGCTGCTGGGACAGAGTGAAAGGAGCTCGCAGTTTCGGCCACCACCCCTGGGGGCAGCAGAAGTGATGCAGCTCTGAGGCTGCTTACAGAGGTACAGGTGCAGTTGCTTCTGGCCCCAGGCACACCTAGTGGGAGGAATTAAGTGGAAGATCTGAGCAGGAGTGCAGAGCCTGCTTAGATCTGGCGGATCATATCAGGAGTGAACAGCCAGCTGAACATTTAAGCCCAGTCCGGGTAGAGGGTTCTTGGGGAAGGAGGAGTGCTGGTGAGGCAGCGCATCCACCCAAGCGTGGAACATAGAACTCTCTAGTCTATAAGCAGCCATACCCCATTGAAAAACTCAAAGGTTGATTAAGTTGGATGGGAACATGGCCAGGCGTCGAAAACACACCCAGATTCAGTCTCAGACTCTGGAATCCTTCTTTGGTGACAAAGAAGACCAAAGCATATAGTCAGAAGAAGTTAACAAAGTCATAGAGCCTACAACAAAAACCTCCAAGAAAAATATGAACTGGTCTCAGGCCATGGAAGAACTCAAAAAGGATTTAGAAAAGCAAGTTAGAGAAGTAGAGGAAAAATTGGGAAGAGAAATCAGAAGGATGAGAGAAAACCATGAAAAACAAGTCAATGACTTGCTAAAAGAGACTCAAAAAAATACTGAAAAGTATACTGAAGAAAACAACACCTTAAAAAATAGACTAACTCAAATGGCAAAAGAGCTCCAAAAAGCCAATGAGG
>JAQQSZ010011297.1:0-12288 GCA_028646595.1 Phalanger gymnotis | reverse complement strand
ATCTGAGGCCAGATTTGAACTCAGGTCCTCCTGACTCTAGGGCTGGTGCTCTATTCACTGTACCACCTAGCTGCCCCAAGATACCATTCTATAACTGAAATCAAAGCCACATAGCCAGTCAGTGCTTACTTCTCAATTTGTTTCTTGCTCACTATATAATCAAAAGACCCATGATAATTCTAGTATGTCATCTCTCGTCACAGGTGCTCTACTCAGTTAATTCAGGCGCTATGACCCATGTATTAAGCAATATATATATATGTGTGTGTGTGTGTGTGTGTGTGTGTGTGTGTGTGTGTATGTATAAATGTATGTAAGAGGAGACAGGACAATTTTCACAAGGGCTTTTTTTTTTTCTTTGACAGGTTCTTAGATCATAGAAGTATCATCAATTTAGTGTTAGTAATGACTGTGGAGGATATCTGATCATACTCATTTTATATTTTATAAGAACTAAAGAGTTTAAGTGACTTTCTCAATGTGTATCATAGTAGCAAAGGTTAGAGTCAGTATCTTCTCACAGATTTCTGGCTCTAGACCCTGTTTACTTTCTACTTTTGAATGGAAAAGTAGATTTTTTCATTCTTATTTTACCTCACAGAGAGCTATATGTAGACCCTTTTTTGTTGCCTTCTACTTTCCTTCACATATTTGATTTTGTTTTTAGTATAGAATTTAACAGTCAATTTTGAAAATAAATTTACTAAACCAATTAAACATAACTAAAATATGAAATGAGTTTATTTTAGCAGGCTTGAATTTTTCCACTTGGAATTTTTTTTCAGTGCACCTAGAAACTAATTTATTCCCTAAAATCTATATCAGAGTTACTCATTTTCTGCTGCTTTTTGAACACAAATTTTTAAAACTTAATAGGAAATGAGGATAGTAGAGAAATTATCAGGAAGAATAATTCTACTTATATCTAATCTTTAAGTTGTTTCATATCATGGTCCTTGCTTGATTATTATGAATTTTAAATAATTTAGTTAGTAATTTAATTTTTATCATCAAAAATTTTGACACTTGGACAAATGAAAACAAATAATACGTTTATAGATGTATACTTCATAATAACTGAGTGATTTGAAGAAAGCCTAGCATGACTTAATTATGATTTACATATGAGATATTACTATATATGGAAATTATTAGAACTTGATGAATAAGATCAGTTTCCCTTCAAACTTTAAAACTAGTTTGTATACATCACATACATGCCATGCTTGGGATCATACACATGCAGTCTTGATTTAACGAGGAAGTTTGGAGTTAACGAGGAAAATGGCGTTAAGAAAAACAACATAACTTTTGGAGGTCTTATGTTAAATGACTAATTAAGATAACTTGTTAAATGTGACAAAGAAATGGATTTTCATCCCCAGCCATATCTGAGAGGCCTTGGGTTGCAATTTTTCTCTATAAAGCTATAACTAGCTCTCTCTAAGGTCTAGAAATATTGACATTAACAAAAGTGAGGTGTATGTTCAAGATGAATTTCAGTTCATTTCCACTCAGTTGCTGTCTCTTCTTTAATAATCAGAGCATGAAAACTAAAATATTAACATCTATAGCAGGAAAAATTTTATAGTCCTTTAATTTACCAGCACACATTTGCCTAAGTTCTTTCTGTTTCTTCCACACTCAAAGTATTCTGTATTTGTTTTTAAGTGTGAATATGAGGTACTGTCAATAGAATGAAGCTAATGTAGAGTAACAACTTATTTTGTCTATGTAACCTTAATGCCTAATACAATGCTCTAAAGTTTCTCAAAAACACTTCCATTATATTTTGCTATAATTGTCTTACTGATATACCCTTCCAGCCTCCTCCTCATATGCAATTGTACCAGTAGGACACTACACATACTTAGAGGGGCTGAGTTCATTGGCCAGCCTCATTTTGTGTAATATTCAGTAAAAATATATCTGCTTCTTTAAAAAAAAAATATGACAGCTTGCCTGACATAGTGAAAGAATAATTTAAAGAAAGCCTAACACATTACGGTACTGATCAGGAAGAAAAAGACATGTATTGCTAATGTATTAAAAGATAAACTAGGAAATATTACCTAAAAAGATGTTTCTTTACCCCAGCCAAGCTAGGTTTTGTTTTTTATGTTAATAAAAGTAAACCTTTAGAAAAAGTAAAGGATGAAGTAGATTCTAAAAATACTTTGCAAGAAAAAGACACAATTAGTCAACCATTCCTTTTTAGAAGAAGATCCTACCTAAAGTCTAGAGGGGTTTAGCTTAGATAAGAGTAGACTTGGGCTTAAAGGATCTTAATAATGATCTCAGCGTATTTGAAGAGCTATCTTCTGATGTCTTTATCTCCTTAGACTCATAAGAAAATATTGGGAACAGTTAGTGGAAGGTATAAAACATAGACCTGGCAAAAGGGAAAACAGAAGCAAAACAAAAGCTTCCAAGCAAACAGAGCTCTGCCAAAGCAGAATATATATACTTAGCAGCTTTATCATAGGTTAATGATCATTGCTAATCATTTGGCAGAGGCTAGTTGTTGTTGTTGTAAGGGGGATTCTTACTCAAGAATTGATCAGACTGGAAATTCTCTTAGATACTTTCCAAATATGAGATTCTGTGATTTTGTGACTGACTAGAAGAAAACCAAAGAACACTAGTTCATGAACTCTGACCCTGAATAGTGCTGTGATTTTTGATGTGAAATGTTTTTCTCTTGAACTACTTTTCTTTGTGCCATTTTCAGATAAGTGCTTCATTGAATTACAATATTCTAGGCCATGACCCACATTTCCCAAAGTGCCTATGAAAATCAATATAAAAATGAAAAATGATATAGCTGACAATCATATTTAATGGGACAGAAATAGCTCTACTATTCTTTTCACCACTTCTTGTCTAGTATCCACTCACAACAGGTGAGGTCAACAAGATATGAAAGATAAAATTCTTGCTTCAGGAAGGTTAGAAAGAAATCCCTCAGGTATATTTAGGTGACTTTTGTTTCTAACATTTTGTGTTGTGCTGCTAGAGATATGAAAGAATTCATATTTATGTCTGAACTAAAGAGATTTGTGGTTCACAGAGAAGAAATGTTATAAGAAAAAGAAAATTTAAAAATAACAGTGATTTGAAAGAAATTTAGGTAAAAATATGGTCCTAAAAATAAGAATTAACACAGCAAACTTTTGATGAATTACTATAACAATGTAAGGGTTCTTTAAAAATGAGCTTTTCTGGTTACAAGATAATTAATAGGTAATTTTTTTTTCTTTCAATGTTCATTTTATTTTTGATAGGCATTAATTGACTCTCCAGCATTTATAGTATCTCCTAACTGGTAGGAATGGAAGAAAGTGGCCAGCTTAATGCACTCTTGAAAAAGCATACCCTATACAACACACACAAATACATGTATGCATGTTGTATGCATGCATTCATGTATGTATGTATATTCTTATTTTTTCATTCAACAGTTATTTATTGAATATTCAAAAAATTGTAATTTTTCTAATGGAACATGGAAGTTTAAAAGGTTTGGTTTCTACCTTCAAGGAAAGTCGACGATGTAGCAAACGATCAGAAATAACAGCAGCAGATGACTATAAGATCATCCATTTAGAACTGGAAGGAATCTTAGACATTTCTCTGTCTAATCCCCTCATTTTACACTGAGAAAATGGGTAGAATATGAAGGATACAGAATAAAAGAAACAAAGAAAGTGCTAGGGTGTACAGATGAGGCAAAGGTTAGCTAAGTTGGGAAGAGGTTTTCTTTTCTTTTAAAAAAATTAACAATTTTATTTGAAATTTTGAGTTCCAAATTCTATCCCTCCCTTACTGATCTGGTAAGCAATCAGGAATAGGTTATACATGGGAAATTATGTAAAGCATTTCAATATTAGTCATTTTGTACAAGAATACTTGAACAAAAGAAAAAAATGAAAGTTTAAATAGCCTGCTTCAGTCATATATTCACCAATATCATCCTTCTTGTCATTTGTTATAACATAATAATATTCCATATAATCATATATCATAGCTTGTATAGCCAAGTTGATTGGCATCATCTCAATTTCTCATTCTTAGACACCACAAAAACAACTGCTATAAATATATTTGTACAAGTAGGTCTTTTCCCTTTTTTTTAGACGTCTTTGGGATATAGACCTAGCACTGGTATTTCTGGATCAAAAGGTATGCACAGTTTTATAAACCTTTGGGCATAGTTCCAAATTGTTCTCCATAATGGTTAGAATGCATTAGTGTTTCAATTGTCCCACATCCCCTCCAACATCCAATATTTTCATTTTCTGTCATTTTAGCCACTTTGATAGGCATGAGATGGTAGCTCCGAGTTGTTTTAATTTGCATTTCTCTGATCAATAGTGAGTTAGAACATTTTTCATATGACTATAGATAGATTTGATTTCTTGTGAAAATTGCCTGGTCATATCCCTTGACTATTCATCAATTGGGGAATGACTTGTATTTTTATAAATGTAACTCAGTTCTCTATATATTTGGGACATGAGGCCTTTATAGGAGATACTTTTTGCAAACATTTTCCCCAATTTTGTGCTTTCCTTATAATTTTTGTTACATTAGTTTTGCTTGTGTAAAAACTTTTTAATTATATATAATCAAAATCATCTATTTTACATTTTGTATTGCTTTCTGTGTCTTTGATCCTAAATTCTTCCTTAATCTGTAAATCTGACAGATGAACTATTTCATGCTCTCTTAATTTGCTTATGGTAGCACCATTTCTGTGTAAATCATGTACCCATTTTGACATTATCTTGGTATACAGGATTAGATGCTGGTCTATATCTTATTTCTTCCATACTGTTTTCCAGTTTTCCCAGCAATTTTTTGTCAGATAATGAGTTTTTGTCCCCAAAACTTGGATCTTTGGGTTTATTGTATACTAGATTGTCACTTACTACAATATAATTTGTACCTAATCTATTCCACTGATCCACCACTCTATTTCTTAGCCAGTACCAGATTGTTATAATAATTACCACTTTATAATACAGTTTGAAATCTGGTACAGCTAGAGCACCTTCTTTCACATTTTTTTTTACATTGATTGTGTTGATATCTTTGACCTTTTGTTCTTACAGATGAATGTTATTATTTGTTGTAGCTCTATAAAATAAATTTTAGTTTAATTCATATGGCACTGAATAATTAGATTAATTTAGGTAGAAATGTCATTTTTATTATATTGGTTCGACCTACCCGTGAGCAATTAATATTTTTCCAATTGTTTAGATCTGATTTTACTGGGGTGAAAAGTATTTTATAGTTGTGTTCATATAGCTCCTGGGTTTGTCTTAGCAAGTAGTCTCTCAAATATTACATATTGTCTACAATTATTTTAAATGGAATTTCTCTTTCAATCTCTTGCTGCTGGATATTGTTTATAATATATAGACATGTTAATGATTCATATGGGATTATTTTGTATCCTGTAACTTTGCTAACATCATTAGTAATTTCAAGTAATTATTAGTTGATTTGCTTGAATTTTCTAAGTAGAATATCATATCATCTACAAAGAGTGATACTTTTGTTTTTTAATTGACTATGCTAATTTCTTTAATTTCTTTTTATTCTTGTATTGCTAAGGCTAACATTTCAGTATAATATTAAGTGATAGGAGTGATAATAGTCATCCTTACTTCACCTGTGATTGTATTGGGAAGTTTTCTAGCTCATCCCAGTAATAGATGATGCTTGCTGATGATTTTAGGTAAGTATTAATCATCATTTAAAGGTAAGATCCTTTTATTCTTACATTCTATAATGTTTTAATAGGAATGAGTGCTGTATTTTGTGAAAGGCTTTTTCTGTATCTGTCAAGATAAACATATGATTTCTATTGCTTTTGTTATTTGATGTGGTCAATTTTGTTTATACTTTTTCTTAATATTGAACCAGCCTTGAATTTCTGTTATAAATTCTACCTGGCCATAGAGTATGATCCCTGGGATATATTACTGTAATCTCTTTACTACTATTTTATTTAAAAATTTTCCATCAATATTATATATTAAGGAAATGAGTCTTTTTTTCTCTGTTTTGGGTCTTCCTAGTTTGGGTATCAGCACCGTATTTGTGTTGTAAAAAGAATTTGGTAGGATTCCTTCTTTGCCTATTTTTCCAAATAGTTTGTATAGCATTGTTGTTTAATTGTTTTCTTAATGTTTGGTTAAGTTTGTTTGCAAATTCATCTGGTTCTTCTGATATCTTCTTAGGAATAAGAACATTCATTGATGGGTTGTTCAATTTCTTCTTCTAAGATTACGTTATTTAGGTATTTTATTTCTTCTGTTATTCTGAGTAATTTATATTTGTGTACATATTCGTGCATTTCATTTAGATTGTCAAATTTATGGACGTATCATTGGCAAAATAGCTCCTCAGAATTGTCTTAATTTCCTCCTTATTGGTGGTGAGTTCTCCCCTTTCATTTTTGATACTAGTAATTTGGTTTTCTCCTTTCCTTTTTTGATCAAATTAAGCAATGCTTTATCTACTTTACTGCTGTTTTTTTTTCATAAAACCAGCTTTATTTTTATTTTTTCCAATAGTTTTCTTACTTCCAATTTTATTAATATCTTCTTTGACTTTCAGGATTCTCAATTTGGTTTTTAATTGGGGATTTTAAATTTGGGATTTTTTTTCCATAGGTTTTTTTTAAGTTGCACTCCAAATTCATTGATATGTTTGTCATTATTTTTTGACATAAGCAATTAGAGCTATATATTTTCCCCTCAGTACTGACTTGGCTGCATACCATTAATTTTGGTATGTTTTCTTATTGTTGTTATTTTCTTTAAAGAAATTATTGATTGTTGTATGATTTGTTCTTTGACCCATTTGGGTATCTTTTAGGATCAGATTATTAATTTCCAATTAATTTTAATCTCTTTCCATTGTCCATTATTGAATGTAATTTTTATTCCATTATGATCTGAAAATGTATGCATTTAATATGTATACTTTTCTGCATTTGGTTGTAAGGTTTTTATGTACTAATACATGGTCAATTTTTTTTTTTTGTGTAAGTGTAATATACTGCTAAGAAAAAAAAAAAGGTATATTTCTTTCTATTCCCATTTAGTTTCCTCCAGAGGAAGGGATATCTAACTTTTCCAGAATTTTATTCACCTTCTGAACTTCTTCCTTGTTTATTTTTTGGGTAGATTTATTTAGTTCTAAAACAGGGAAGGTTGAGGTCCACCATTATAGTTTTATTAGCTATTTCCTCCTGTAACTTATTCAACTTCTTCAGCAATTTAGATGATTGAGTTTCTTTTTACCTTTTTATGTGTCATTTGAGTCTTCTATTTAGAGGCCAAATTTTTCACCCAGCTCTGGTCTTTTAATTAGAAACTCTTGAAACTCTTCTACTTCATTAAATTTCCATTTCTTCCCCTGATAGATTATATTCAATTTTGCTGGGTAGGTGATTCTTTGTTGTAATCCTATCTCCTTTGCCTTCTTGTATATCGTATCTCAAGCTTTCTTTAATGAAAAAGCTTCTAAATCCTGTTTAGCCCTGTGTGTAGCTCCACAATATTTGAATTACTGCTTTCTGGCTACTTGCTGTACTTTCCCCCTTGATCTATGAGCTTTGTAGTTTGACTATGATGTTCCTGGGAGTTTTCATTTTGGGATCTCTTTCATGCAGTTATTAGTGGATTTTTTCAATGTCTATTTTGCCCTCTTGTTCTACTATATCAGGGCAGTTTTCTTTGATGATTTCTTGAAAGATGTTGTCCAGGCTTCTTCTTCTTCCCTCCCTCGCCCTCCTCCTCTTATTCCTTCTCATCTTGCTCCTCCTCCTCTTCCTTTCCTCCTCCTCATCCATCTTCTTCTTCTTCCTTTTTTTTGATCATGGTTTTAAGGTATACGTCTTGTAGAATCACTCCTGGATCTATTTTCTAGGTCAGTTGTTTTTCCAGTGAGAAATTTCACATTTTCTATTTTTCAACTTTTTAAAAATCTTTTTTTCATTGTATCTTGATGTCTCATACAATCATTAGTTTACACTTGTTCAATTCTAATTTTTAAGGAGTTATTTTTTTTTTCAGTGAACTTTAGTACTTCCTTTTTCATTTGGTCAATTCTATTTTTTAAAAAGTTATTTTCCTTGGTTAATTTTTGTATATCTTTCTCCATGTTATTCAGTCTTATTTTATGATTCTCATTAATTATTTTCACTTCTTTTCATAATGTTTGTTCTGCTTCTCTAATTTACTTTTTAAAATGCTTTTTAAGCTCTTCCAGGATTTTTTTTATGATCCTGAAACCAAATCACATTTTTCTTTGAAGGTTTACATGTAGCCATTTTGACACTATTGTACTCCTCTAAATTTATGCGTTGATCCTCCCTATCCCTGTAGTAACTTTGTATAGTCAAACTATTTTTTTGCTCATTTTTTCCCCTGCTTTTTTTTGGTGACTCAGTATTTTTATGTGAGAGTTGGGCTCTGGTCCTGCACTGTCCCAAACTTTTTGTGATGAGGTTCTGGGTCTTACTATTGGCTTTTACTTGGCTTCAGGGTTTAACTTCCTGCTTTCTCCTGCAAGTAGGCTTCAATTCTGGCTTGGATCAGGATGGGGGTACTCTCTGTTAAACTCCCCTGGTTGTGGGGTTTAGCTGCTGGCCTGCTTCAGAGGTGGGGTCTTCCTGCTGGGTTCTATAGTAATAGAGTCTTTCTTGTGGCAGGCCTTGGAAGGAGAGATCTTGCTGCTGGTCTGCCCCAGGGGTGGGGTCCTGCATCTGTGTTGCTATGGGAAAATGGCCTCTCAGTTGTCAGGTCCTAGAGGAGTAATTTTGTTGCTAATATGCTGGAGGGGTGGGGCCCTGCTTCTGGTTTGCTATGGAAACATAGTCTCTTTGCAGTTGGCCAGCCACAGACTGAGGCTTCACTACTGGACAGCAATAGGGTCAAGGCCTTTCTGGGGGTTTATGCTAGGGCTGGGGTTGCTCGGGTGGGACCTTGCTGTGTTGCACAGACCCCTCACTTTCCTAGCTTTGCTGATTTGTATGAGGATGGGGCCTTGGTAGTAGATTGCCCTAGACTCAGAACCCTGCTGCAGGCCCCCCTCCTGTGAGGCTGGCTGTGCCGCTGCTTTTGGACCTCATTCCATTCCCTTCCCAGTGAGAGAGACCTTTCCTACCAGACTGGTAAACTGCTTCCCTGCCCCTAGATCAATTCTAAGGCAGTTTTCTGATTCCTGAGTGGGGAATTTTGGAGAGCTTCAGATGGTTCCTTCTTCACTCCACCACCTTGGTACCAGAAGTCCCAAGGTTTTATTTTCAAGATGCATTTTCAATATCATATTATTAAAATGTATAAATAAAATGAAACTATTCTTCTAGCTAATTTTCAAAGAATTTTATTTTTATTTTTTTTATAGAACAATTCATAATAATGGTATTTCACAGAAAACACACAGGAGGCACTGGAGGTTTTAGACTCTTAATCTGGTCACCCTTCTTGCAGGGGCCAGTGAGAAGTGGGGGCCTACTACCCCTACATCTCAATCGGGTCAACTGAGACAGGCACAACTTGTGCACTCTTCTAAATCCCTGCAAGCCTTGATGGGAGCCAGTCAAGGCATAGACAGATCCCCTGTGCTTTCCCCACTCATTGACCAGTGCCTGCTTGCTTTATGGGACAACAGACAAAGAGGGCATCTTGGTAACATTAAAATCACAGGTTAAAACTTTAGCAATAACATCATTCTGTGCAAGAAGAGTATCAATTATGCCACCCCTATATCTCACAGTGCAGCATCAATAGGATTGCCTGTTGTTAATTCTAGGAATTCCTATCTAGGGTCCTTGGGACTATTCTGGGAGTTATTATCTAACACCTAGAAACTAGACATGGACATTGCCATGGCCATAGATATTGAGAAACTGAGCTCTAAAAAGATAGCAAAATCCTCCTTACATGCAAATGGCATGCAAAGTAGATATCAGCAGAATGTTTAATTTGTTTGTAAATTGTATTATAAACCTAAAATCTTGAAATTGACCTCAGAATGAATGCATTTCATTTTTTAATGAAATAAATCAACTTCAATAAATCAACTTCACCACATTATTATTAATTGTAGATTACCTTTGTTTTAAATTCAAGGAGAGGTAATACACTCCTTTCCTAAGCCAGTTATCACACTATGCTGCTTTGGAATTGTTTGACTTTTTACAAACATATTTCAATAGGGAAAGATTCTAGCTGACTTTCTTGTATCATGTCTCACTTAAATCTTCTCTTTTCCAGGCCAATCATTCCAAATACCTTCAACTGATTCGCATGAAGCATGATCTCAACTTCTGTTTCCAACCTGGTTGCTTTTATATGTGCTCTTTGTTTTTTGGTCAATTTTTAGTCATGTCCAACTCTTTGTGAGCTCATTTGGGTTTTTCATTTCAAAGATACTAGAGTGTTTTGCCATTACCTTCTCCAACTCACTTTATATATGAAGAAATTGAGGCAAACAGGATTAAGTGACTTTGCTCAGGGTCACACAGCTAATAAGTGTGCTTATAATAAGGCTGGATTTGAACTCAAGTCCTCCAGAATCCAGAGCCAGTTCTCTATCTACTCCACCATCTAGCTGCCCAGACCACTAACCACTGTGCAATCTATATCCCCTTTCATATATGTACTCTTTAACAAATTTATTTTTTTAAAACATTGATTCCAAAAATCAATAGAATGTAACAGATATGGTCTTAGTAACCAAGAATGCAGTAAGACTTTTACTTCCCTAATCCTTCCATTGATTATTTCTTAAAATTACCTTTTTGACTACCATACCACATTCAAAAATCATAAAATGAGGTTCAGTCTGGTGAGACCCTTATTAAACAAATTGTAATGTCTTCTTCATATTTCATGTATAAAATTGAGTTTAACCAACTATAAGATTTCATATTCCTCCATATTTAATTTGATACTAATGTATCTGGCCCCAGGTTCTATCCTGCTGAAATAATTTTAGGTGCTTATTCAGTTATGGAGCATACTAGCTATCGGTTCTAGTTTTGTGTCATCTGCAAACTTGAAATTTGCCAAACAATTCCCTGGAGTAAGGAAGCAGTGATCTTCCAAGTGATATCAAAGCACTAAAAACCACACTTTGGGTATAGCCATTCCAACAGTTCTAAAAATGCCAAATTGTTTAATATCTAGATGACATCTCAAAATTTTCTTTTCTACAAGAATCACATTAGATTCTTTATCATTTTAACAGATTTTATCTTGTGATTATCATGATAGAAGATTGAGGTAAGTTGAATCTTAGTATCTCTGCTGAATAAATAAAAAAACAGCTTTATAAACACTGACATACCACTATAATGACTTATTCCAAACTTCATAGAAAGTAAGCAAAGAGCTGAAAATTGAATTCTGCTTTTTGAATTATACATTCAATGTTATTTTCACAAAAGCACGGGTTTAGTTAAGATATTAGAGAATGAATAAAACAGACAGCTATTGGTCCTACCACACTGCTGTGCGTGTGCCAAAGACAGCAATGACACATTACACTTAATTGGTGATGTGGATCCAAAATGGTAGCATAGAGGCAGCAAACCAGACAAGCTCTCCCAATATTTTCTTACAAACACCTTTAAAAGAATGTGTAAAATTGAATTCTGGAACAGCATAGCCAACAAAAAGTCAGAGTGAGAAAATTTTCCATCTCATGATGATTTAGGAAATCAGAAGGTGAGGTCTGTTGCATGGAATAGGGGCCAGCCAAGAGGCTATATGGCAACAACTTTAGCAGTTTACCTGGAAGGTGACAGCAGCAATACCAGCTTTTGGAGTTCTCAATCCAGACATGGAAAAGAGAAATGGTCAAAAATGGTAAAAAAAAAAAAAAATGATTATAGGAGATTCAGCGATGATTCTGGGAGTAGGACCAAGCACTGCTGGCAATTTCTTTTTTTTGTTTGTTTGTTTTTTTTAGGGGGCTGCTCATTTCTTTTATTTTTTATTGTTTTTTTTAATTTAATATATTTAGTTTTCAGCATTGATTTTCACAAGAGTTTGAATTACAAATTTTCTCCCCATTTCTACACTACCCCCCACTCCAAGATGGCATGTATTCTAGTTGCCCTGTTCCCCAGTCAGTCCTCCCTTATGTCACCCCAGTCCCCTCCCATCCCCTTTTCCCTTCCTTTCTTGTAGGGCAAGATAATTTTCTCTGCCCCATTGCCTGTGTATCTTATTTTCTAGTTACATGCAAAAACTTTTTTTT
>JAQQSZ010011296.1:0-12288 GCA_028646595.1 Phalanger gymnotis | reverse complement strand
CATAAATATAAATATCACTGAATACATTTTAGCTACAATGGCTTGCAAAATGTCCACAACTTATACACTTAAAACATTATATTTTGTGACAAATTTCTTTAATTTAAATTTATGCCTCTGTCATCAACTGGTTTCAATAAAGTTAGGGTGTCAAAGATGAAGGAAAGATCAGTAAAAGAGAGAAAAGAGTGGTTCTAATATATCCTTCTTGGTCATAACCTCACTTACTTTCTTGCTTTCTTATAGTGGAAAGAGTACTGAGTATGGGATCAAAAGATTTGGGTTTAAATCCCAGATTTATTAATTACTATTTATGTGGCTTAGGCCAATTTCTTCATGTCTTTGGGCCTCAGTTTCCTCTTGTGTAGAATGAAGAGATTGGATTCAAGGAGTCTTACTTAACCTGGGATCTCTGATCTTGGGCTTTTTTTTAATTTAGTCTATTCCAATTTAAGTGAAATCCTGTGTATTTTATCTAATTAAGGGTAGAATGAATCCCAGAATTTTGGATCTAGAATGAAGTCCAAAATCTAGTTCAAGGGTTCTTAATCTGGATTCTGTGTATCCCCAAAGGATCTATGGATAGATTTCAGAGGGGTCTGTGAAGTTGGATCAGAAAAGAAAAACTGCATCTTTATTTTCACTAACTTCTGCCTGAAATTTGGCATTTCCTTCAATTATTTAAAAACATTATTCTGAGAGAGGTAAGGCTCAGTGGCATTATCAGACTGCTGAAGCACCCCATGACATAGTAAGGGTTAAGAACCCTTGGATGAGACAGATGATCCTTTGGACTTCTTCCATTTCTGAATTTTTGAGCCCAGTTTGCTGGGATCTCAAGTAGGTAGGAGAGGTTTGCTGGCACTGCATCCTCTACTCCAAGAGTTCATGGCCCACACCTTCCTTTCTAGAGGCAGCAGGTAGCATGATGGACAGAGTGCTGGGATTAGAGCCAGGCAGCCCTGAGTTCAGATTTTACCTCAGAAGCTTACCAGTTGTGTGACCCAGCACAGGTCACTTAACTTCTATTTGCCTCAGTTTCCTCATCTGTAAAATGGGGATAATAATAGCACCTACCTCCCAGGGTTGTTGTGACAACAAAATGAGATGATATGTATAAAAATCTCTTAGCTTGGCACAGAGTAGGCACTATATAAATGCATATTCCCTTCCCCCTTTACCTAATGTATTTTTTTCTTTTTTGTGTAGTATTTCATTTTCACCGAGTTACATGTAAAAATAATTTTTAGCATTCATTTTTTAAAACTCTGAGTCAAATTCTCTCCCTTCCTCCCTCCTCACCCCAGCCCCCCATTGAGAAGGCAAACAATTCTATATAGGTTATACATTTGTAGTCATGCAAAACACTTCCATACTAGTCATGTTGTGAAAGAAAACATAAACAAAAAAACTCAAGAAAAATAAAGGAAGTAAAAAAAAGTATGCTTCAATCTGTATTCAGACACCATCAGTTCTTTCGTGTAGGGATGGATAGCACTTTTCATCATAAGTCCTTCAAAACTGTCTTGGATAGTTATATTGCTGAGAATAGCTAAGTCATTCACAGCTGATCATGTAATGTATTTTCAAAGATACAAGTCAGCATGGAACAGATTCTGTAAACAAGTAAGAGAAATACTTTTGAATATAAAGGAAAAGAAATTAGGCTAACACAATCCCATTTAGTGCCCACTAGAAACAACAGAAGGGAATGGAATAATATATTCCAAAAAGAAAAGGTGCTCCAGATGCAACCGCAAATGACATGCCCTACAAATCTAAGCCTAATTATCAGTGGAAAAAATATGGATGTTCAATAAAAGAGTGGCATTTGAAGCATTCCTATGAAAAAAAATTTTAAAAGACATAAACAGATTATTTGTCTTGCAAAAATCAATGGAGTACCACAGAAAACAAGAATAAGCAACTTGAAATTGAGAGAATGAGAAAGAAATCCAAAAAAATGAGAAAATGTTTGCTTTAGAATTAATGAAAAGAGCACACAATTTTATTCAGTAAATACAATAATAAATAGAATCTCAATCAGAAGGATCTCAGAGGTCATCCTGCTAAGCTAATTCCTGAACAGGAAATTATATCATCCAGTCCCTACATGAAGATCTCTGGTGATGGGAAACTGAGGCAGCTCATTATACTTCGGATAATTCCGTCAGAAGGTTACATCCACCCTGCCTAACTATAACTCTTACCCATTGCTTCTAGTTCTACTCCCTGACTCTAAGCAAAACAGATCTAGTGCCTCTTCCAGACAGCCCTTCACATACTCTAAAGTAGCTGTCATATTCCAAATCTTTTATTCACATTGCAAACTCTGTAAGCTAAAATATCCCAGATTCCTTCAACTGACCCTCTTAGAGCAAGCCTTCTAGGCTTCACAACTGAATGTGCTCCATTTTGTCAATGTCCTCCCTAAAATGTGCTAAGCAGGAAGTGGGCACTATGCTTCGGATGTGGTCAATGATTACGAAGTACAATGAAGCTATTTTCTCCCTCATTTTGGATACTCTGCCTCTAATAATGCAACCTGGTTGTTGTGTTGTCCTCTGTGCTCAAAGAGGACATCGCTACGTTGGGATCGAGGTACAGTGTGTCTGACTGTAGCTTATCAGACCAATATGAGCTTGGAAGGCTCTACCACAGGTTGGGCACAAATAGTCTATATGAAAATTTGGATCAAGACAACCTATCCCCTTGCTGACTCATAGCTTGTGGCCCACTAAGCCCACTGGATCTTTTCATATGAATTGTCTAGCTGCTTTCTCCATCTTATAATGGTGCAGTTGATTTTTTTTAAACTTGAACATATGACTTTTAATTTATCTCTATTAAATTTAATCAACTTAAGAAAAAAGCAAAGAGTGGGCAAATTGGTCCTGATAAAGGTCATGAGGAAATAAAAATTCAGGCAAAAAGCTGACTCCAAATATAGGAGTAGAAGGATGAGGTCCAAGTCATTTCTTGGTGGCGTCTGAGGAGATGGCATATTAAGTTGTTTAGATGTACACCTTGACCAGGAATCATGGTAGCATTGAATTGACCAGGAATCATGGTACCTTTCTGTTTTACATCTCCAATAGATTCACATAAAGATAGGCAATGAACCTGTGATTTCGTAGGTTTGGGGAATTCCCAGCATGTCTGCACTCTATCTGTAACTTTGTCATAGAAAGCAGTCTAGTACTCTGAGGCGATAAGTGACCTGCCTAGGATAACACAATGAGTATGTATCAGTGGTGGGATTTGAATCCAAGGCTTTCAGACTTTGAAGTCGACTCTCTTTGCCATGTTGCCTTTCATAAATATAAGAAACAGGAATTCTAGGGGCCCCTAAGTAAACTGGATAGAGTAAGTTTTCAGTCTTCTACAGGATCAGAGATATAGGTTTAGAGAGGACCTTAAAGGTCATCTCATCTAATCCTCTCATTTTTACAGATGAAGAAAATGGAACCCAGAGAGGGCACATATCTTGCTCAAGGTTACCCAGGTGGTGCTTAGCAGAGATAGGATTTAACCTCGGGTCCTCTGATAAATCCAGCATTCTTTCCTCTCTCTCTCGTAATCCCTTATGGCACCTGGGTAAAAGATGAAGGGGTGCAGAAATGAAAATATTGTGTTCCACAACCATTTGAAGACCTTGAAGATTTGAGTCCTTTCTGGACACCAGCTTAGTAGGCACTTCCCTGCAAGAAGTGAAAGGTGGATGAAGTGATCCCCAATATGTGTGTAGTATAGGCAATGGAGGGTCAGGTATTAGGTGGGACAGAGAATGATGCAGACCCAGGAGGAACTGCCTCAGCAACTACCTCATACTGTGGGGTCCTAGTCTTCAAGAGACAGGGATGGGGAGCATGAGACCTTGGGCATGACCAAGGGCCAAGAGGAGTTTTTTGGACTGAGTCTGCTCACCGGCATGCCCTCCAAATTGTCATTCTCTTTTCCTCTTCCACTTCTTCCTAGAATTCAGTAAACGGAAAGATTTTTTATTCTTCTATGATTACAAATTATAGAACTGAAAGGGACCTCAGAAGCCATCTACTACATTTTACAAATGAAGAAACTGAGGCCCAGAGAAGCTAAGTGACTGGGATTTGAAGGCTGAGATTTGAACGCAGGACCCCTAACTCCAAATCCAACAGTCTTTCCAGTGCTTTCCTTTGTATGACTTGCAATGAGAGAAGAAAGAAGCAAATTTCTTACTTTTCCCTCACAATCCACAGGGAATTTTAGGGTAGGGATGAGGAGCACTGAGAAATGAATTTCGGAAGAAGCAAAGTGCCGGGTGAGCTTTGGTTTTGGGTTTTGTTTTAACAGTAGGGGAAATTCCAGCATATTTTTAGGCAGAGAAGCAGTCAGCAGACAAGAACAGACTGAAGATTGATAAGAGAGTGGATATGAGGGAGGAAAATCTGTTGGAGTAGGTAGGATGGAATGGGGTTGTGTGTGCATGCAAAGTTTGCTCTTTGACTTTTCTTAGAAATTGTGTTTTCACTTTTTTGGTAACTACCCTCTCTTCTACTCTCTTATTGCAGTCCTCAGTTCAAGTGTCATCTAAATGGTCAGAAAGTAAGTTTTAATTCTTAAGTTATATCATAACCCCTGGCTGAGATAAGTATCCTCAGGGCTCTATTTCCCCAAAAGGAAAAGTTGCTGCAATAAGGAAATTGATTTAACCTCCATCCCATCAGGATTTTCTATGCAAATAACCACACCTATACTAGCCAGAGAAGGGACACTAGGTTTGTGACTTTTGTCCACTTTCTCCAAGCAACACAGTGTAGCCTCATTTCCCTCAAGTCTCATTATATTTTTGTTTTGTCCCCAAATATTCTCCTTCTCAAATTGAGACCATTTATGTTATCTCTGTCATTCTGTAAATTTCCTTTTGTTTCACTGAAATGTAATTCCTTTACTAAATTGTTTTCTGGACTCAGGGCTTTATTTAGAATTTATTTCTCTTGAGATTACTTTTTTTTTTTTAGCTTCCCAACACCAATCGTTTAGCATCTGCTGCGGCTTTATTGAATAAAAAGGAGAATCAGTAGCTTATCAAATGTGATTTCTCAAGGAATTTTGATTCAATATCCTTTTTTCTATTGGAGTAAATATACAGTAAAACAATGAACTGTAGCTATCCACAAGAGTTGACTGTTCTCCAGAAGGAGGTCAAGTGCATTAGCTGCCACACTAATTAACTTCCCACTGTTGTCTGTTCTGGAGCCATAATTACATAAAGGGCAGCTTTGGTGCCAGAGAGACTGCACCATTGAAGGTACTTAGTTTATATCTGAGGTCTGGAGGCTGTGTTTTCCTCCTGCTGCTTTTCTTTCTGAAGACTATCAATATAAACAGTTGTGAGTTTTTCCTTCTAGAACAAGTACTACGGAATCCCTTCGTTTGTATCATGGCCCCCGTTTGGACAATGTATGAATTGCAATGTTTCCCCTTACCGCAGCTTTCCATCTTGATGTTGAAATTTATTTTGTGGGTTGGTTTTTTTTTTAGAAGACAGATTTTATTTGGGGGGTAAGGAATGCTCTTAGCTTTCAACTGAACCCAAAGATGTCTGAAAAAGTCTCTTCAGGCAAATGCAGATGCAAAACTTGTCCCTGAGCATAGCTTCTAGTCCTGAATGAATTCTAGTCACATTTTTAAAAAGACAGCAACAGACTGGAGTGGGTCCCAAGGAGGACCCACAGGATAGTAACAGGATAGGAGACCATATCGTGCCAGAATTATTTGAAGGAATTGGACTTGTTCAGCCCAGAGAAGAGAAGACCCGAAGGAATGTGAGAGCTGTCTTCAAGTATTCTAAAGCTTTCCATGTAGAAGAGACTACCTGGTCTGCCTGGTCCCAAGAGAGAAGAACTTGATTGGGAGTGGTTGCATATTACCTTAAGAAGAAAAAAACTCCTTGTCCTGGCATTTAAAGCTACTTATAGACAATTGACAAGCATTTATTAAGTCCCCACTGCATGCCAGCCACCAGGAACACAAAGACAAAAGTGAAATAGTCCCTGTTGTCAGACAGCTTTCATTCTATTGGGGTAGAGATAACATATACAGATAGAAATACATACAAAATAAATACAATGTAATTTTAGGAGCAAAGGCACTAGCAACTGTGGGCATCAAGAGGACCTTCATGCAGAAGATGGTACCTAAGCTGAGAGCAGAAGGAAACTATTGATTCTAAGAAGTAAAGATGAACTCAAAGGAGGGAATGCATTTGAAGCATGAGAGACAACCATTGCAAAGGCATGGAGACAGGGGAATGTCATACAAGGAACAGTAAGAAGGCTAGTTAGACCATAGACTGTGTGAAGGGGGAGAACCAGAAGCGTAGGCTGGGGCCAGTTTGTGAAGGGGTTGGGATGCCAAACTGAAGAGGTTATATTTGGTTCTGGAAATAACAGGAAGACATTGGTGTTTATCGTATAGGATAGTGATATGGTCAGACCTGTACTTTAAGAAAATAATTTTGGTGATTGTGAGAAAGATAAATTAGAATGGAGAGAAACTTGAGGCAGGGGAGATCAATTAAAAACTTAAAAAAAAACCCTAATCAATACAATAGCCAAACTCCAGTCTAGGAGACTGATAAAGATGCATACCATATACCTCTAGATAGAGCAATGATATATTTGGGGTACAAATTGAAACATATTTTTAGGCATAACCAATGTGGGAATTTGTTTTACTCGACCATTCTTCCTCCTTTCCTTCTTTCCTTCCTCCCTTCTTTCTTTCCTTCCTTTCTCCCTCTCTTCTTTTCTTTCTTCCTTCTCTTCTTTCCTTCATCCCTTATTTTTCCTTCCTTTATCCCTCCCTTTCTTCTTTTCTTTCTTCCTTCTTTCTTTCCTTCTTCCCTCCTTCTCTTCCTTCTTTTCTCCCTTCCTTCTTGCCTTCCTCTTTCCCTTTGCCTTTTGTCCTTCCTTCTTTCCTTCCTTCCTTCCTTCCTTCACAAGAGATGGTGATAGGCTGAACTAAAGAGGTGAATAGAAAGGAATAACTATGAGCTACATTAGGGACACAGAACAAATAAGATTTAGCAACTGATCGATTTAAAGGGTAAGAAAGAGTGAGAAGTCAAGGACAATCTTGAGGCTGAGAATTTGGGTGACTGGAAGAATGATGGTGCCTCAATAGAAGTAGATATGTTCAGAAATGAGGTGGGGGGGGGTAATCAGTAATGAGTTATAATTTGTATGTGTTGAGTTTAAGATGCATATAAATTTGTTTTAAAGGGAGTTTGTTTTGGGGTTTTAGAAAAGGCAGAAAAAAATAGATTTTTTGTTAACTGAAAAAAAATTAATTTTTTTAAAAGGAAGCTATTGTAATAGTCTGAGTTGGCAGCACAGTGGATAGAGTACTGGATTTGGAAGTTAGGAAGACCTGAGTTCAAATCTAGCCTCAGATACTTACTAACTGTGTGACCCTGGCCAAGTCACTTAACCTGCCTTCCTCAAGTTACTTTGCATTTACCTGTCCGCATAAATGTATCACTTCAGCAGAATATAAGTTGTCTTTGAGAGGAGAGACCATTTTTCACTTTGTATGGAGCCCAGCGACATAGTAGGTATGTAACGAAGGGGGAGTTTTCCTTGATGTAAGAACAAATAAATCCTGAAAATTTATTGTTATGCAATCATGTCTAAATTTATGACCCCATGGACCACAGCACACCAATTCTGTCCATGGGTTTTCTTAGCAAAGATCCTGGAGTGGTTTGTCATTTCTGTATTCAGTGGATTAAGGCAAACAGAGGTTAAGTGACTTGCCCAGGCTCACACAGCTGGTAAGTGTCTGAGGATGGATTTGGACTCCTGACTCCAGGCCCAGTGAGCCACCTAGCTGCCTCCAAGGCAAACAGAGTTGTCGAAAAGTGGACTGGGTTTCTTGAGGTCCTCATGTATCCCCCACTATTTGAGGTCTTCAAATGGCTTTTGGACGACCACTTGTCAGAGTCTCTATTCAAGTAACAGTTTGGAGTAAATGACCTCTGGGGTCCCATCCAGCTCTGACATTCAATGATCTATGGATCTTGGCCCACTAACGGTGTACAGGGAGGGGATTGTTTGTGCTTCTAATGGTCAGGACCTTGCTATTTATAACTTTAAAAAAAACAACCAAACATGAGTTCTGTTGGCCTTGGCTTTTCTAAGAAATTCCATTCGGAAAGACCTCCTTTCCTCTGATTCAATTCAATCCAATTCGTCAAGCATTTATTAAGCTTACCTATAATGTACCAGGTACTGGGCTAGGTGCTAAGTATACAAAGGAAACAATGGAAGAAAAAAGTATATACGGAAACAATTATATACAAAAATATACCAAGTGACTTCTGGAGGGAAGACATTAGCAATTATTGGCATCAGAACATACTTCCTGTAGCAAAAGGCCCTTAAGCTGAATTGCAAGGGAAGCTAGACATTATAAGGGGAGGAGAAGAGGAGACGAGAAGGGAGTGCATTTAAGTCCCTGGGACAGCCTGAGCAAACACATGGGATGTTCTAAACGAGGAACAAAAAGCAGGATAGAAGGCTCAAAGGCAGAGTTTGTGAAGGAGAAAGTTTGTTCAGCAAACCTGGAAAAGGAGACTAGAGCTCAACTGTGCTGGGCTTTCAAAACCAAACGGAGGAGTTCACATTTCATCCTAGAAGCAAGGGGAAGTTCTCAAGCAGGGGAATGACATGGTCAGACCGCACTTCAGGAATGTCACATTGACAGCTTTGTAGTGGATGGGTTAGCAAGGGGAGAGAATGGAGGCAAGGGAGCCTTAATAATAATAATAAGGAGGAGGAGGTGGAGGAGGCTATTGGAATAGTCCAGGTGAGAGACAGATGGCTGTGTGACTAAAGGAAAAGGGACCAAAGACAAGCAATTTTGTGGCAATAGAATCAACAATTCTATCAACTGGTTTGGTGTGAGTGACAGGGAAGAGGAAAGAGTGAAGGGTCATTCCAAGGTTGTAAACCTGGGTAACTGGAAGGATGGCAGTGCCCTCAAAAGAAATAAAGATGTTAGGAAAAAAGAGGGGAAGATTGTTTTGTTTTGTTTAGAGTCTCTTATAGGAGATGAAGAAAGCTTGCTACCATCTTGATGCTTTGCTGAGTAGGAAAGAACAAAGGAGCAGGTCTGGGAACAAGCCGGGGAATCAGAGGCTCTCTAGCATTTCTTGAAGCCACAGTGGCTTTTACTTCCGCTCCAGTGGAAAAGCTGTTCAGCAGAAGATTTTACCATTTTCTGTTTTCCTTCTGTGGAAACTTAAGCCCGTGGGGCCACAGGGAGACAGAGATGGTCAGAAATAGAGGGAGAAACTGAGGCTATCAGTTCAAAGTAATGAAAAATTTTTAATACACGAAGACACAAAGTGTGTGTGTGTGTGTGTGTGTGTGTGTGTGTGTGTGTGTGTGTAGCTGTCTGTGTCTGTGTCTAACAGAGGATATGAGGAGAAGTGAATTATTGTTCAGAGCCAGATTATGATCATGATCAGTCATGCTCTCAGGTATTGTGAACAAACCTATTATTAGTACCATTCCATAATGGGAGGCATAAAAGAAAGGCATAGTAGCTAGGATGAAATAGTCACTCTATACTAATTCCAACTTATTAAGGCATGGCTAAGATTATATGGAAGTGCTAGAATTGGAGTCAAGAGTTCACTCTGTGCTTCAAGATGCTATCAAGTCATTGCTTCAGCCTCCACAATGATTCACACATCTACCGTCTATCCTGTTTCTCTCTGTTCACACAGCCATCGGCATAACACAGTCCCTCATCATCTCTCACCTGGATTATTGCAATAGGCTCTGAATTGATATTTCAGCCTCAAGTCTCTCCCCTCTTCAACCTTCTTCCACACAGCTACCAAGATGATTTCCTACAGCATGGGTCACTATTCAGTCCCCTATTCAGCTCCATCTTTGGAGTCCACTTGTCACTCAACTCTCATCTGTGACTCAAAGAAGATATATCATGTGCTGTGGCCACATCCCAGTAAAACCATCTTGGCAGACAGGCTAAACAGGGTTGAAGGTAGCCAATAGGCCTCAAAACCATTAGTGAGTTAGGAGCATGTCCACCCCAAGCATATGGTGAAATGGGTAGATGAGAACAATTTATTCCAATAGCCATGAAGGTGGCTGAAGCAGGCACTGTGGAGAGCCTAGAGTTTGGTCAGACATCAACCAAAGTCGTCCACTCCATCCCAGGCCATCACTAGTCATCCTGACTTTTGTCTTGCCATTGGACTTATTCTGGAAGAGAAAGTGAGGCTGATAATTTTGCATAGCTCTGCCTCACTTAAATCCAATTCACTTGCAAGTCAAGATATCACCCTGTGACATCATTGGTTCTCTTCAAAAATAATGGACAAAACAAACAAACAACAACTCAGTTAATGCCAGCGAACATCTCTTCATCTTTGCCTCATTCTTTTACGTATCAATTTGTTATGTTTTATAATACACAAAAATATTTTTATATATGAATAATCAAATCCAATCAAAAAGCTTGGAGGCCTCTACTCTAGATGCCCTCGTGTTTAACAATGTCCTTTCAATATGTGGACCCAGAACTTAACTATTCTCCAAATGTGGTCTGACAAGAACAGAGCACAAAAAGATTTCTTTCTCCCCTGCTCTGGACAACATTCTCTAATGATAATGTTGGGGATTTTTGGCTTCCATCTCCTTCCATTTAACTAAAAAGTTAGCATTAATACTGCACAAAAGTTGTTTACTAATTTGGCTTCTGTAAAATACCAGAGACAACCTTTTTCTCCTGGTACTGCATTCTTTCTTTCAAAACACTTTGTACACATTCTGAATAACAAGGGTTTGAATAATATGAGCATAGGTATTTTCCAATGGATCAATATTCTGAGCAAATATATTAGGAAATAATAAGACACTAAGAAAAGTGTCTTAAGAGAAATCAGAAGTTCTCAAAAATGAAATTGTCACCATACAAAGATAAATTAGCCTGATGGGGAAATAAGTGACTTAAAAAGTCTTCTTAGGGAAGTCATCTGACCATTCCAATTTATGACTGGGAGATAGAAGGAGGGGCAGGCAACTGATGACAAATATGCACAAGTAACATTGTCCTGAAAGAAAACTATCAGGAGCACTGGAGCCCAGATCAAATCAAGTGATGAGTGATAAGGACAATCAAAAAGGTTTTAGTTTTTTTTAAAAGCTATTTAGTGGAGCAAGAGAAGAATTTAAGAAGAAAAAGATCACTACTTATGGTAGAGGAGAGGATAATAATGGATGACTGAAGGATGAACTACTCAACTCTTACTAGTTTCTGTTTTTTCTTGAAGAATGATCTTCATACTTAGAAAGAAAAATGATTAATGGGAAGCTGAAATTAAAGATAAGTAAGGAGACACTAAAGAACACAGCTGTCATATAATGGATTGAAAGCTGACATTGGAGTCCAGAAGCATTGGGTTCAAGTCCTCAATCTGACACATTCTGGCTCTGTGACCATAAAGAAGTCACAATTTCTCAGTGCCGCATGCAACTCCTTAAGTTTGTGAAGATACAAAACAGGTGCTGTCTGCATTAGTAGAGGGAATTTCTGTATCAGGAGTCCTCTATATCAATTAAAATAGCTCCATTAAACAAAAGGTACTAAGAAAACACTCTCAATGAGTTCAAGTTACTAGCCTTGAATAAACAATACTCTAGGTTACTGGAAGATGTTATTGTCAGTGATTTAAAAAAAAACAGGTCTTAGAGAATCAGAAAGGCACAAGTTTCAGAAAAAGGTAAATATTGCATTTTTCCATTTTTCAGAATAGAGAAGAGGTTCAGCCTAGAAACATAGAGGCCTGTGAGCTGGACTTCTATTCTTGGCAAAATTCTAGCCAGTTTGTGAACACTTAAGAAAGGAAGCAGTGACCTTCAGGGGGCAGAGCCAAGATGGTGGCTGGAAAGCAGGGACTTGCGTGAGCTCCCCTCCAGGTCCCTCCAAAAACCTACAAAAAATGGCTCTGAACAAATTCTAGAACTGCAGAACCCACAAAATAGCAGAGGAAAGCAGGGGTCCAGCCCAGGAGAGCCTGGATGGTCGCTGGATGAAGTCTATTGCCCATGGAGTGGAAGGGAGCGGAGCTCAGAATGGGCAGCAGCAGGACCAACCAGACCAGGAGCTGGATGGAATAGGCCCTAGCGCCCTGAATCAGTGAGCTGTGGCAGTTACCAGACTTCTCAACCCACAAACACCAAAGACAACAGAGAAGGTTAGTGGGAAAAGCTG